>JBAMHV010000005.1:6988645-7012224 GCA_037177535.1 Pseudomugil gertrudae | reverse complement strand
CAGACTTTGTTTTCTCGTGATAACGGGATAATGATCTCGTAATAACGGGATAATTATATCGTTATCACGGGATAAAACACTTAGTTTTCTCGTGATAACAAGATCATTATTCCGTTATCACGAGAAAACAGTGGTAAAAAAATCATGCGAGTATGACCGCTGTCGGCTTCCGTACACACACACACACACACACACATATATATATAAATATATATATATATATATATGTAAACAGGTCAAGCAATGATTTATACAGCTGGGAGAAGCTGCTTTAAAAAAAAGCTGACTTGGCACACTGCCCATGCACACACAAAGGGACATTAATAAAGCTACTTATACTCTGTCAAAGGACTTTTACTATTACTTTTACTATATGCTCCACATTTGTAGCACAAGTCAAGCAAACACTTTCAGTGCTGTCAGGATGTAAGTTATGGTGGAAATATTTTTCATGTGAGGGTGGGAAAGTATGGTAAGCAAAATACTGTAGATGGCTGCGCATGGAGAGTGCACTCTTTGGCAGGGAAAATGTTCTGCACTCTCATTTCCTTTCAAGAAATAAATGAAAAGATCAATATCACTTATGTATGATGAAACAGAAAGCACTCCCTCTATTAGTACAAAGGGTTTAACGTATCAGAGCGTAATAAACTGTCATCTGGTCTCTAGCTGTTAACATTGGGTAGCTACAACCTCAGATTAACAATATTACGTTGCCATATTGCAATATCACTAGGGTCTGTTCTTTATTAAATATAAAATAAGGTAAAATACCGGAGGAACAATGTCACCATAAGTAAAAAAAACAACTTGGGCTAATTGTTTTCTGTGTGATGTTATCAGTTTTTTTTTTTATTGCTTTGGAGACTCTTATTTAACGTGTTGCCTCATTGAAGATTGTGAATGTAAAGACTGCAGCGAGAAATACACAGTTTTTAAGAGAACAAATAATCAGGTCAAGGTCTGAACTTTAAATGAATTTTTGTAACATCCAAATCTGTCTTTCTTCTTTTTTAAGTATCACCAACTTAGCTCAACTTAATGACTGCAATGTCCTGTAATAGCAAAAATCCTTGTCCTTTCACCACTGTGCTTGATAGTTAACATGGCGTGTTAGCACTGACTTGCTGGGTTGAGGTTCCCTCCAAATATTGATGAAACATCTCCACATGGTCTCATCAATCCAGTTGTTGTAGAAGTTCTGGGGTTTGTTCAGAACCAGTTTTGTAAACCTAAGCAATGCGGTCATGCTCTTTAACTTTGTTACATTTAGTAAAATCTTCTCATTTTTCCTTGATTATTCTGTCATTAACTTTAACCATTAATATGTTATCAGAGCTTATGTGAGATCTAGCTCTCTGCATTGGAGAGACATCCACTTTTGAAAAAATTGGCATTTGTATTTGTTGTGTTTTTTATTTATGAATAATCTTCCTCACTCAAAAACAATGGATGTCAAATAATCTAAATGATTTTACAATCTTTCCCAAATTGATGATCCTAGTATGCCCTCTCTGGGATTATGGTTTTCCTTCTTGTCATTTGCAATACACACTTGAATTCTTCCATCCATCCATCCATTTTCTACCGCTTGTTCCCAGTGAGGGGTCGCTGGGGGGCTGGAGCCAATCCCAGCTCAACGGGCGAGAGGCGGGGTACACCCTGGACAGGTCGCCAGTCCATCCAGAGCCCACTTGAATTCTTAAAAAAAAAAAAAAATAACCTGCCACAAGTTTTGCTTTTATAAAGGTGACACTAACTTTTACGCCTGCATGATGAAAGCATTTACTTACAGTATTTAAAGACTGCTTCTGCAGTTTGACTAAGTTTTTTTTAAATAAAAATTATTTTTAGTTTTTGGTTTCTTTATTTTATTTTAATATTATTTTGATGTAAGTAAAAGTATTAAAATGTTTTATTTCTAAAAAATATCTGTAAAGAGTGAAGTTGGACGTGTCAAAGGTTAACAGTGTTGCCTGAATAAAGCCTTGTCCCGGGCTTGCAAAATCTGCCCATCATCTGCACAAAGCTCAGTAAATAAAAGCTTAAATAGATTAAAAAGAAAAAAATTACAAAGTGTTCTTAAATTAAACAATGCAGTAAAAATAAAGTCTTATTAAATGAGTCTTATTGCTGGAAATCTCCTGTATGACCAGATGCAACTTTCACACTTTAGATTGGCAGTTTTAACACAAACACAATATAATGTGCGAGTTACTGCAGTGAGCTTTGGAGAAGCTTCAGAGTATGTATTCTTCTTTGTTTGTTTGCTTTGGTTTTTTTATTTTAATTTTTTTTACTTAATTAATTACTTATTTTTTTTACTTAATACTTAATTCCTGCAAAAACAAATTCCTCATGCATTATGAAAGGAAATTGCAAATATTCTTTTTTTTTTGCAGAATACTTAATTATCATCATCTTTATCCGCATGTGATCAACAAATCATATTTTCTTCCTACATTGAGCTGCTTGTTGTTTTCATTCTGGATGCTTTCAAAAGTGTATTTTTCTGAGCGTCTTTGGCGCATTTTGAAGAGCTGGGAGCCCCGGTTAGAGGCAAGAGACAACTCCTCCAACATGATCTCTTTAGGCACACTCATTTTCTTCCCCAGATCCATCTGCACATCTGAAAAAAAAAGAAACAAGACAAAAGACTGAAGATCCCAGCATCTGTTCAGTACAATCAGACTTTCGACAAGACAAATTAATTTTCCTACACTATACTCCCACCTATCAAACCTTGCTGAATATGAATTATATTCATACCAAAAAGAAAAAAAAAGACCCAGTTGTAAGAAAAGCCCCCCTCTACATGAACTGCTGATGTGGCATTTCTGCCTATATGATGAAGGAGAAAATATCTTGCCTCCAAATCAACTCATGCCCGGTGCTTGTTTTGTGGTTTGCTCATACTGCATGCTGATCATGGAGATGTCACAAGTCTATATCCAACTATGAGATGCATAATTTGCCAGAATATCTTTCAGCTGTCAGTAGCCTTCATACCCTCCCTATCCCTGTGCCACACAGTTGTCCTCACCCTAAAATAGCGTGTTCAAAGGACAACTACAAAGGGATTAGTTACTTTGGCCTATAAAAGTACATATTTACTTATTTATAGTCAGAGTTGGGAGGAGGGGTTGGCAACTGCTTCATTGGAAAATGGTGGACTTTGTGCCTTTGGTGTAGGAATTTAGGAAAAATATAACATGCCTGAAATTTAAACGCAAGCTAAGATTTTAAATGCATCTTTGGTTGTGTGATAATGTAGATGGTTGAGATGAGTGGAAAGTATTAAACAATAGAAAAGAAAAAACTCAACAAAAAATGCTTTGAGGTTAGAGTGACTAAGAAAAGAAAGAAGTGAAGAGAGCATAATGCTGCTGAGTACCTTCCTGGGCTTGAAATTCCCTGCAGATTGCTGCCGCCTGCATTTTCCTTTCCCTGGTCGTCATGGTGGAAAACTGTGACATGTCTGCCCCTGGGAGTTCAGGGTGAGGCAAAAAGTTACAGGAGAGTACACATCACTACAAGCTGCTTGAATAAACGACCTAAGACAACAGCAAAACAGCACAACTGCATTTAGACCATCGATTGGCCAACATCAAGCATCCACCACACACACAAATACCCACGATAACAGATAGAATTTATTGGGGCCGTGAAAAGGGCAAAGTTAGAACATCCCTTTAAATAACCTTGGGCTGTTAAACGCTAGGCACATGCTCTCTAGACATGGCAGCCAGCTGTGTCAGGGGTCTGGGAATCAATATGTTTGAAATTGCCCAAGTGGGCTGAAAGGACACAGATAGAGGATGGGGTGCTGTCACAGCAAACATGTGAGACTGAGGATAAAACAGCCCAGTGGATAGTTTACACCAAGGTGTCAGTGAATACAAGGCAAGTGTTTCATTCCAATCCATAACTTTCCCAGAAAGTTTAGCAAATCTAATAAAAGCTGCAGTTGATTCCCATTGCAAAGCATTTGAAAAACATTCGTTATGATGATCAGGTAAAAGATAAAGCTGCTTTCAGGATTACATTTATTTTCATCTCAGTGAATTAAACAACTTTAATCACGATATCATAAAAATACAAACATCAAGAGATAAAGAGACGCAGCAGCAGATCAGTGAGAAAACCTACAATAAAGAGAAAGCTATGTGGCTGCAGCAGGAATCACAGTGGGTGGTAGTGAGGGTCATGGTTGCTTCAAAGTACAAGTGTCATATTAGAACTAGACAGCACACCTGTGGAGAGGCCCGGGTGATGCTTACCTGTCCTGAAGGACCTTCAGGGGGTAGTCTTAACTTGTGCCTGTCTCCTCAGGGTGGGAAGTCGGAAAGGTGAGAGGCAGGAGGGTCAGACTTGGAAGTGGGATCTGTGTGGGTGCTCGTGCTCCCCGACACTGGAGCTTGTCGTGAGGAGGGTGGGCATAGGGGGCTAAGGCCTGACCTGACTAACTGTGTGACTGAATGAGTGAGTAGGTGGGTGGGTGTCAGTTTGTCTGTTGTCATTGGTATTTAGTTCACAAGTGGAGGGGCGCCTAAATTTAGAGCACTGCTACTACTGCTCCCTTCGCCTTCCACCTCTCTTTCGGTCAGTCGCCCAAGATGGTTTAGGTTGATTTAGGATCAGGAGGTCTTGTTTAGAAGGTATAGTTGCAATTATTGAGGGTTGAGTGGAAAGTTTCTTCAAATGAAAATACAAAAATGCAGCATGTCCAAAAAATCTAACTTGCAGAAGGAAAAAATGTGTGCCCTAAACCTAAATTTAACACAGTGATGTCTAGTTTATACCAATTTAAATAGACATGTTCCTTATTTACAAAGAGGTAATACGAGTCAAATGTTTTTTCTCAGTAGCAAGAAATAGTTTAAATATATTTTCCATCAACTCAATAATTGACCTAAAGGGCAAAAGGGAATTTTTGCTATGAAACGTCTTTTAAATACATTATACATATATACATACTTTAACATAAAAAATAAAGCTGTTCGGTGCCTGTCCTTTGGCTGAGAACTGCACATCCAACGATAAATACATTTAGTGGGATTGCATCCCCTCAGGAGCTGAAAACCAGTTATATTATATTTGTTGTGAATGTCATCATGTGATATGAGATGGATTAATATAGTCACTTTAAATTACATTTACCATGATTTAATTAACCTTACTAAAGTTAATTTACTCTATACCTTTCTTGGGAGACAAAAAGAAGTTGAGTTAGCAGATCAGTGAAGGTTACAGTCTGATTACTGAAGCATTAGGGTAAATTGAAACCTGCACCAGTAACTATACAGCCATATTTGAGATATTTTAAAAGCTGTGTGTGCTGCTGTTTATGGCTTTTGTTCTCGTTGCACTCCAAGCGCCTCCTTTCGGCTCCCGCAAATTGTTTTCCAAATCTGAATTGGTAGGGAAATAATTTCTGTTAATAGTCTCCCTCTGTGCCCTTATCTCTCATTCTCTAATGGTGCAGCTACAGTAAGGTACCCACTATTATTATGTAACTGGCAGTAACCATGGGAACAGGCCCCCTCCCAGCCCCATGTGTTGTACATAGACTGACTATTCAAGACAGCACATCATACAAAAAGCTTCATGGGATGGTACAACAAGCAACAAATGGCCAAGAGCAAAGTAGAGAGCACAAACACACAGAGTGGGATGAGATGCCGTGCTGTTTGCTGGTATTTATTTAATTAAATGCTTATGGTAAAACTACCTAAACAAGTTTAGAACATAAAGTTCTTATATGGGTTGTATAATGACTATGATTTATGTCATTAAAATGAAAGCAGTAGAGATATGTTAAAGCTTGACAGGACTTCTAGTTACTAGTTTCAATGCAGCACTGTACAATTTGGTTAATTATATTTGTGTTTATGAGGTTGCTTGCTGAGAATCACATTAAGACATAATACACTTTGTGGACAAAAACAGAGCCTTGCTTTGGTTTGTGGAGAGGATTACACTCTATTGCCCAAATAAAATAAAACCAAGATACTGTTTTCCTAATATGCAGCTCTTTTACTCCCAGTAAATCATTTATGCACCAAAAACAATATATTTTTTTGTTGGATTCATTATTGTTTACCTATTAACTCATTGCCAACTTAAACCTTTTTCTCCCTCTGTGGATGCAGGTAGACAACTAAAATATCCACCATCGTTCCTCTTTCATCATAACTGGCTCATGTTACTACACTAATTAAAACACAAATGATGAGTAATCAAATTAATTTAACTTATTAGACGTTGCATAACATGTCTGCCGGCAACATGCTTAGTTATAGCATTAACCTTTCCCCAAGTTTAAAGCCTTTTATTCTACTGCAACACTAATTACATTCTGTTGTTATAATGATATCCTGTTTGGAAAACATCACAAATCGCATCCACATGATTTATAGATTAAACACCAAGCGACACTAGCAAAAAAAAAGAAAGCAAGTATAGTCACACCAAGAACCAGCATGCCAGATGCATGATATCCACTGGAGAAAAATGAAACCAGGATAAACAGCAAATCCACAACTTTACCATACGACCCTTATGCACATCCATGTTTTCTCACAATGCTGGGTGATTCATATATATATATATATTTATATATATATTTATATATATATATATGCAAATTCAGAGATTTGCATACAACAAATGCTGAAAAACTAAAGACTATGTGGTGAATTTAGGAATTTAAAGCTGTTTTTCTGTTCATTTTTTGTACAGATATAGAGACATAGTTACCTAAATATGCTTCTAGTATGAGATAACAACAAATTCCCATTTCATTCATCTTTAAATCCATTACCAGACAACATACTTATTTCCCCATCTCATGATTCACTGCACAGATCAAACAAAAGTATTCTAGAAAGAAAGCATTTGTTTGAATGCTACTTACATTAATGACCTCTTTCATGATGACTGCATGCAAAGTAAATGCAAAATGCACTAAAGGTTATATACTACAATGTTATTTTCAGAACTTTAATCTTCTTTCCATGTGTCAAGTCATATATTAGCTTGCTTTCCTTACATTCTTTAGTTTTTAGCCATTGATCAATGGACGTAAACGTTCTAACACATGTATTGTGGGATCTCAGAATTACATATGTTATTCTTTAACACAAAAGCTGAGCTGTGCCCTACCGTCTCCAACTCCAGGTGTTGCTGGTGTATACAGACTTGTAAGTTTGCTTTTGAACAGGCTTGTCATAATCAGACAACACTGAGGGCCTCGTGTTTACTCCATACTTCTGAGGCTGCCACTGCCTTGGCAAAGACTTATAACCCAGCTGACTTCTCACTGGAAAGGGAACAGGGCTTCTTGTTGGGGACACAAATGATGGAAGAGGAGCTAGACACTGACTTTGTCTTTGGTTCCAAGTCTGGCTGCCGGTTTTTTGCAAGGCTTGGTGAGAAACCCTGGCCTTCCACTCTCCTGGCAGCTCGGGCAGCATTTTACGCTGTGCTGCCAAACAAACATTTGAAGCAAGAGATTGCTGGAGGTTCTGAAAAGCAAAGGCCTCTTCTACCAGGCCCAGGGGATGCCGGGAGGCAGCCTCCCATGGGGTGATGGGTTTGAAGCCTTTTTCCAGCCAGGATGTCTGCCTAGCGGGGGGAATTGTGGAGGCCTGCGTTGGAGGCTTGGGTGAGGAAGAAGCAGAAGCAGATTTCTGGCCTGTGGATGGTACCCTGGCTGGTGGGGAAAGGGAGTAGCTCCTGCCAACTGCCTGTAAAGAAGGATCCAGACATGTTTATTTTAGTAAGGGTTCATTTTTGTTTGGCCGACTTGCAAGTCAGCTTGGAAAATAGAAAAAAAACTTGCAGCCCTTTGTAAACAAGTGCTGTATTTCATGATTAAAAGTGTGCAATTTTGATCTTTACATTTAAATATGTATACGATTTGTTGTATCCAGTCAAACAAATAAGCTTCAAAAGCTTATGAAACTTGAGAAAATTATCATCAATATTTGCTTTGTAAACATATAGCATAAGACTAAGACTTTTTAACCCACTTTCAAAAAAGCGCTGTTGAATCTGGTTCGATAGAAAAAAACAATGTGATGACAACTGCCTAATGTTGCCCTAACATAGCCATACAGCTAAGGATTATATGCAAGGACAAAAACCTGGTGTTGTGCATAACCTTTTACTCTCACACTGCATTTATTTGAGGACTGCAGACATGCAGGAAGGGCAGTGCTGCCATCTCCTGGTAACCAGGGAAATATAAAAGAACAGATGGAATGAAGAGCTTTCACAAACACATTATAGGAAGGTAAGCTTAATAACAATATGATGTTATATTGACCTAATATGGAGATTTGATATTTGCTGATATCTCAAACTGAGCCACGATCCGATTTCAATTTCATTAAAGATCCACTGATTGATATGAAACAATATTACAGGTAATTGAACAGTCATTAAAATTCATATTAGAATCATAAATAGTGAGTTGAATATAGTTTAACAAAAGTTAGTTTGATAAATGGTGATCAATTTTTGAACGTTTGTTGTTTGATTGATGTCATTGACTGACTGCCCATGTGTTTAATATATTAATGTAGATCTATGTATTTGTACTCCTCATGGATCCATTCTGAACCAATGTAAAATACACACTGTGATCATATTATATGATGATACTATACATTTACACATTTCCTTTTCAGCTCAGCTTAACATTCTGTATCTAATAATGTAGCATGTTCCTTAACAGCATATGACCATAATCATGCAGAGACTGCTATGTTAAAATATTCAGGCATGTTGCAAACGTACCCTACTTATACAAACTTTCTGGCATAACTGATGTTTACTTTGCTTTCATAGTATCAAGTCCAGTGTATACTTAGCTACATTTGAGAGTTAAATGATATTAGAACTGTAACATCTGCCCTACTGAAATCTGAATAAAACCATTATACAATATAATATACTGTATCATGTTAACAAATCAAGGGTAAGTAATTTGAGTGGTTCAAACCTGTTTTAAACTCTGTATCATCCTTTTACCATTTTTATGTTACTATAATTGTTTTCTAAATAACTCAAACTGAAGTGTAAAACTATCTTTGAGGAACATGCAAAGCTGATATTTTTTACTTATATAAACTGTTCTTTTATGTAAAACAGAAGGTTTGTTTACCTGCTGACATGACTCGTAGCCTTCTCAAAAGCGCCATGATATTTTTACTGTATTTTTGGATTATGTTTTTATAACGTAGCAGAAGGGGTGGTAAGCTACGCACAGCTGTGTTAGTATGACACAAAGTGCAGATACATTTTATCAGTGGCCAACTGATTTGACCTCCAGAATTACCCAATGAGATCAAACTCCCTATCTAAAAATTGCATTTCAGAAATGCATCATTGGGAAGTTACTCTGCAGGAATGTGCTTCTCAAGCATTCACCTCAACTCTTAATTAAAGAAGTTGGAGTTGGATGATGACACAGTTATGACTGACACAAATAAACTAATTATATACGGTAAATATTATTTTGCTAAAATGACTGAGTTTTATGGTATAAATATATATAAATTTATTAATTCTTTGTTTTTGCTAAATAAACAACAACTGTATTTATAGTACAGGTTGAGAAGCAGTGAAATGCTGTAAGATGTACAGAAAAGATGTAAGAAATAAAAGAAACCATAAAAATGTTCCAAGGAGAAACAAAAGAAACCAAACAAGGATAAAATACAGTTTAATAGCACTGCAGGGAATCGTACAGAAAAAAACACAGCAAGAAAGAGAAAAAAGAAAAGAACATGAAAGAAAAATAGCAGTCCTGTACCAAAAATACATTTGTAATATTACCTCTCCACTTACTCTTTCTAATGTTGTTCTTTGTGTATCATTTATGATGCACAATTTTATATAAAACAACACACTAAGGTCTATGAAAATAATATAACAAAGATCTGACAGAGTAGCTTTTACCGGCTTAAGTTGTAATCCGAGCCTTCTCTGTGGACCTCAGGACTGAACCTCATGAGGAAGTTTAAATATAGTATCTAACATGATGCAACAGCTGGTGGAAAGCCTAAAATAAAACTAACCCACCTAAGTAGGTGCTATTGAAAAGACACTGGAGAAAACCACAGAAAAAAAATCTAATTCATGATCAAACATTTTATGCTCAAGCAAGCCTTTGTTCATTATAACAAAGACTTCTATGGTGTATTTTCTAAAACTGGCCTGAAACTCCAGAGTTATGACATGTCAGTAATTGCCACCCCTGATGATGCTAATTTAGCCATATCATTTCACCCCACAAACCACACCCTTCTCTCAGACTACCCTCCATTTTATTTCTTAGATTTTAATTTGTCTGTCATGAAAACAGGAACATTTAGCATTTCCTTGTCCACATAAATAAACTTTTGCTATCTTTCACTACTGAAGCCATTCACTCTGATTTCTCTTTTTCACAAACCTTTTCTTTCATTTAATATTAACCATATTGCTCCCCTACATTCTTATATTGACACCCTTTCCATTTACATAAGCTTCCATTCATTTTACAGAATCTTTAATGTAAATCTTACGTTTTTGATATGTACAAAGACAGTGATTTTAACTATTTTGATCTAACTTACATACAACTCTTTGACCTTTATTCTTAGTGCTGCCTTTCTATTACTAAAATCTTGTCAACTTTCAAGCTCTGCTCGGACTCACTACAATAACCAGAATGGGTGGGGTTATGATTGTTATTACAAAGGCAAGTTTACAGTATGCGCTCAAGATGTTCCACTTGACAGTGTACTGCAAGAGCACAAACCCTTTAATCCAAGTAAGCAATAAGCCTATAATGATTCTATAAGAATCACTCTTTTTCAGTTGCAGCAGGTTTCCACACCTGAGCTGAGCTCTTGTTTGCTGTAAACTTAGGCTTGGGGGCTACAGAGCTGCTGCCAGATGTAGATTCAGGCCTAGAAGCCACAGGAAAACTAGGAGCAATGTAGCTACTGGTAGACCGAGGCTCATAAGGTACAGAGGGAGTTGCCAGATAGGGAGGACTATTGGGTGGCTGGTAAGCAGCCATTGCCTGTTGGTAAGGGGGATTTAAATGCTGAGGGGCTTGGGGATGATAAGCCGGCAGGGCAGGTTGATGATACTGTTGGTTATATTCATGCTGGTATTGACCACCTGGAGGCTGCTGGTAGGAATAGACATTAGCTTGAGTTTGCTGATAGTGGCCATCATGCATTATAGGCTGCATAGGCATGCCGTAGGCTTGCTGAGGATACGGGCCACCAAAAGGTCCAGTCTGCTGGAAAGGAACCATTTGTTCATATCTAACTGGCTGGTTATCAGTAGGTGGATTAGGTGGTGAACAGCTGGGCTTTGGTGCAGGGGGCTTGACAGCCTCTGCTCCTGGCCCAAAGATAAAGAGGGAGGAATCTAGTTGATAAGGTTGATGCTTCATGACATCTATAACATTGAGAGGCTTAGGGGCTGGTTTTGGTTTCTCTTGGTCTTTTTTCTTTGCTTTGATTGAAGGACTACTTGGAATAGGCTGCTTTGATGCTGCTGGGGGGTAAGATGGAGAAAGAATAGGGTTATATGCCCTTGGAGGTGGAGCACGTACATTGGGAGTATATTTCCATTCAACTGGCAATGAAGCAGCTGGCGATGTTGACCGGCTTGCCTTGTTTGCTTCCACTGTCTCAGAGTCCACAACGAACTTCTCCATACGAGACTGCCTCTTTGCAAACATGTCAGCTCCTTTCCCTTTTACTATCGGCATCTCAAAAGCTGGTCCTGCAGAGGATTTGGGATTTAAGACAGTGGCCATTGGGTTTATAGGTGAAGAAGCTCTTTGATCAACAGTAAAAGAGTGCATTCGCCGTGGTGGAGGAGGAGGGAGCTGGTTTTGTGGTGCAGTTTGTTGTGGTTGCCAAAGTTTAGGAGATGGGTGGGTGTTGACTGTAGGCGCTGAAACACTCACAGGTGTTTGCTGTGACTGAGGTGTCCAAGCATTGACAGGTGTCTGAGGCTGTGCTTGAGCTGGAGACCATGTATTCATTTGTGCTTGTGGTGGAGTGTTAGGAGTTGATTGTTGCCAGTTTGCCTGTGGTATAGGCTGGAGTAGAACTGATTTACCCCAAGGTGGCTGACGCTGGGCCTGGTTTTGCTCCTGGGCCCAAGAGCTGATTTGATGCTGACCAAGCTCTTGAGGGGGTTGAGGCCATGAAGGCTGAGACTGAGCCTGGACAGGCACTGGTGCCCAAGGATTCAGATTAGCTTGAGGCTGTACTTGTGGTTGTGGTTGTGAAGCATGGATCCAGGGTGGTTGAGCTTGGGCTTGACTTTCTGGGGCGACCCATGCATTTGCAGTAGGTTGTTGCTGAGGCTGAGCTGAGACCCATGGTGGTTGAGGTTGATCTGGTGCTTGAGTCTGTGACCATGATTGTTGTGCAGCCTGATGCTGTGGTTGCTGAGCCCATGGTGGTTGTGGCTGTGATTCTGGATGACCCTGTTGAATCCAAGTAGCTTGTACCTGGGGATTTTTCTGAGGTTGTGTAACCCATGGTGGTTGCGGTTGGGAATCAATTTGTGATGGCTGTGTCCACTGGTTCTGTGATTGAAGCTGCATTGGTTCATGGGACTGACCCCCACTTGGCGGTATTTGCTGTAGGTGTTGCTGCTCATTCATGTGTGCCCACGGTTGTTGAACCTGTGTCTGACCCTGTGCTTGCTCTGAAGGCTGGGCCCATGGTGGCTGAACCTGTGGCTGCTCTTGTGGTTGGGCCCAAGGTGGCTGAACCTGTGGCTGAGATTGTGGTTGCTCTTGACGCTGGACCCATGGTGGGTGAACCTGTGACTGCTCTTGTGGTTGGGCCCAAGGTGGCTGAACCTGTGGCTGAGATTGTGGTTGCTCTTGATGCTGGGCCCATGGTGGGTGAACCTGTGGCTGCTCTTGTGGTTGGGCCCAAGGTGGCTGAACCTGTTGCTGAGACTGTGGTTGCTCGTGAGGCTGGGCCCACAGTGACTGAACTTGTGCCTGTGATTGTGGTTGCTCTTGAGGCTGGGCCCAGGGTGGCTGATCATGTCTTTGGATTTGTGCTGGCTCCTGAGGCTGAGTCCAAGATGGCTGATTTTGAGGTGTCCAGCTTTTTGTAGGGGGTTGAGGCTGTGCTTGATTCTGATTAGGCTGACGTGTAACCCAAGGTGGCTGTGGGGGGGACTGACTTGGAAGTGGTTCCTGGGGCTGCAATTGCACCTGATGCCAAGAACTGGAAGATACTTGTTGCTGTGCTTGCGTTTGTGCCACACCCCAGGTAGACACATGTAAAGACTCGGGCTGCATTGAAGTGTTTGTCTGAACATTTGCCTCCTGAGCTGTACCTTGCATAGGCTGCTGTTGGGATTCTGGCTCTTGGAGAATCCATGCATGCTGTTCTGTTGTGTTGGTGTTCACAGCATGGGAAGCAGGAGGGGGAGAAGGCTCAGAGGCAGGTGCAGGGGTTGGCTCTAGTTCAGGAGCAGGGGCAGTCTCTGCAGCGGGGGCTAAAGCAGGTGTAGATAAGCTATTTTCGGCACACTGAGACATGTCCTGGTTGGCTGCTTCTATCTGCGGAGACCAAGGAGGAGAGTTGGGGTTGATCACAGGCTTAGGGGCAACTGGTGGAGGAATCTTAGGTTTAACTCGTTGAGACTGGAGGAAGTTGCAAGCTTCAGCTCCAAGGCTGAGGTAGTCTTCCTCAGGTCCTGATTCAAAACCCATCTTTTTATCACTCCTGTTGAGAAGGTTAAGCAATGCAGGGTTTGGTGATACTTTTGGGGCCTCTTTAAATGTAAACATGGGTTTGCCAGCATTTCTTTTCTTTGAATCCAATAAAATGCCTGTCCTAATTGCAGGAGTAGAAATGCGCTCATCACGGGAAGCTATTTGCTCTCCTTGACCCAAAGCATCATGATTGGTCCCACTCACTGCAGAAGAATAAGGAGTCCCCACTATGTTTTCTGCTATAAAAGGCTTTGCAGTACGATTATTTAAAGAACTCTGATTTTCATTGGCTTGATGTTGGACCATGCCATTGACATTTGGTGAATAGTGCTGCAGTTGCTGTTGTTCTTGAATATATTCCTGCTGCTGTTGGTACATTTGCTGTTGTTGATAATGCCTTTGCTCATACTGTTGCTGCTGATATTGTTGGTATTGCAGTTGCTGCTGGTAGTTCTGTTGCTGCCCATAGTATTGTTGTTCTTGATATTGTTGGTATTGATGTTGGTTTTGCTGGTGCATATTCACATCCATGTAAGCATGGCCCTCCATTGTGGACTGCATGTATGAGGGCTCCATAATCTTCTTTCCAGTCTCCTTCACTCCTTCTACTGGTAGTCCTTGACGTCTCAGCTCCTCATGTTCCGCAGAAATTTCCTCCATCCGTTGACGCCTTTGAGCAAACATTGCAGCACCCTTGCCTTCCATTTCTGCTTGGTTGTTTAAGTTTCTTTCAATTTCAGAAAGATCTTGGTCCAAGTTAGTTGCTAGCAGGCGTTTGCAACTTGGATCATCTGTGAGTAAAGGCTTGTCTGATTCAGGATTGACACAAGCCGTAAAGGTAAATTCTCCAACCTGTGTTTGTTTTATCTTGTCTTCGTTATCCTCGTCCTCACTGTAGATGGACTCTGGTTTGTCTTCTCCTGTGCCGTAGCTCACAAGGGTGTACTTCTTGGCTCTCTGACGATGTTTCTTGAACATCAAAACCCCCTTGTTGTTGGGGTTTGGTGGTGCAGCCGTAAGAAGGAGGGCAATACGTTTACATTTGGACTTGACCTCCTTCACCTGTTTTTCAGATAAACTCTCGTTACGCCTGAGCCCTGAGTAGAGAAGAAAAAAGTCACATTTATAATGCTTTAAAAAAGAGAACAACATTGATAAAGGGTTACAAATGTGGCTGTCTAGAATGAATTAAACTTAGAGCTAAGTGACAAACTTAAAATTGGAGGAGAAAAAATCAAAACATTATATTTGCTTTGATTGCAACCCAAGTTAAAAGGAGGTTACTGTTTCCCACTCCTTGATTCAGAAGGTTTTCTTTGCACATTTTATCTCTTTGATCAATAACTTAATGGAATGTTTAAAACATCCATCCATCCATCCATCCATTTTCTCCCGCTTTTTCCCTTAACGGGGTCGCGGGGGGGCTGGAGCCAATCCCAGCTCACAATGGGTGAGAGGCGGGGTACACCCTGGACAGGTCGCCAGTCCATCACAGGGCCGAATGTTTAAAACATTTTTTGCAAACTGAATCTGCTTTGTTTATCAAGTTATATAATTACACTTTTTTTTGCTCTGTGTTTTTTTTTTGCATATCTACCAAGATTTTAAGCTGGTGAACTCATGTATATATAACTATGGACTAATAATCTTATTTCAGCACTAATGTAGATTTTGATGAGGTGAATAATTAAAACAGTAAGTGCCAAAAGCAAGGGCAAGCCAGGAAGCAGTTAAACTTTTAGCATAACACTGATTTCTGACATTCTGTAAATCAAAAAATACACCCAATGTCTACAGAAAGAGCTCAAATACAGATGACAATAAACTATAAATACCCCAAGGACTGTTCTTGAACTTCTCAAACAGACTGTTAACTACGCTAACAGTTACTTTTGCATAAGAAATGCATTTTTCATTCTTACATCACACATATATCTATGACTTTAAAGATACAGCATGCATTTATGGTTCTAATTCTCCAATGAAGCTTCTTTAGATGCACATAAATAATCAGCTGACCAATCAGCGAAAAACTTCCCTAAACCATATATTTATAGACTTAATTTTTCACATAGAATGCACTTCATAATACCAGTTATTCCGTTTGTTAAACAAGCCAGGAAATCAAGCTGAAAAAACACCCAGCATGCAGGAAATCTCTAGAATCAGAGTCTACACAAGTCCTTATCTGTAGTTGGCAGTTTTTACAAAAAACCTGTTCTTATTTGGTCTATTATGTTTGCTAACACTATAAGATCAATAACAAACACTGCATAACAACCACACTGAATAACCCAACAACATAATGTTGTAGTGAAATAACAAGCTTACTTTTTTCTACTCCTGCAGGAGTGACCTGAAGGTGGAGGCGACAACGGGAGTGAGCGACAGACTCACTTTTTCAGCTCACTTAAAGCACCCAGTTTAAAAGGATCAGGTAACAGTCTAGGGGAGCACATGCTGGTGTCTGTCAAAGAGCCACTTCTGCAGGCATCATCACCGTGCTGGTGTTATATTTATGTCTTCTACACAGCTCAGAGGAACGCTTTGGTATCCATATTCAGCATCATAACTGTTTTAAATAGATAGTTTAAGACATTTTATAAGAACAAACAGCCTCTCACACACACTATCATCAGTATTTTTTCACTATGGTTGTTGTTAGTTTTTGTTGAGGGGCACATATACACTTTGGTTCAATCATAATTCCAGTTACACCTTGCTGTATCTGCTTTCATTCAATGGAATGAGTGCCCTCTTTCAACTTCAGTTAGAGGGATACTATTTTGAGTATTACACATACTGTACATCAGGCTTTGGAATGCATAAATGTTGACAAACGCAATTTCTTATTAAACGTCTGTATTTCTCACATAAAAAGAATGAGAATATAGACCAGAATGACAAAGAACTACTCTATAGTTACT
Organism: Pseudomugil gertrudae; assembly: GCA_037177535.1. Taxonomy (NCBI): domain Eukaryota; kingdom Metazoa; phylum Chordata; class Actinopteri; order Atheriniformes; family Pseudomugilidae; genus Pseudomugil; species Pseudomugil gertrudae. Next base: position 6,995,535 of record JBAMHV010000005.1, on the reverse strand, counting down.
TACTAGCGTGCCTTGCCCGATGCTTGTTGGGTTTATCTTGATCCTCATCAGAATCAGAGTCCTGCTCCTCTCCTGGTGTCACCTCTTCTGATGGAATTTCAAAGGAGATAGTGAAAGACCCAGGAGCACCCTTGCAGTGCCCTCCTCCTTCCTCTCCTTCACTTTGGGATCCGGCACTTTCATTGACCCTGGGGCCACCCACACTCAGGCCCCTCCCTGTCCCTGATGCTGCTGGCTGCTGCAAAATGACCTCAACCTGGCCCAACATCGAGGAAGAGCTGATCACCATTCCATGCTGGCTGAGTGGCTGTCTGATGGGACATGGCGTGCATTGGGATGTAGCAGTGGTAAGAATTGTCTGGACAGCCTCTCTGTTTGACAGTTCTCCCTCAATCCCACGAGCACTCCCAAGAGAAGTGTAAGCAACGTCATCCAAAGTTTGTTCAGACAGGCATACCTGTAGCTCCACTATGGCCCCAGGGGAGAAGCCCTGCTGTATCCCCTCATTATCTTTCCTGAAAACCAACTCACGACTCGGGGTCGTAGATATGAAAACCTCTCTTGGGGTTTGGGACATGTTCTTTGGTGCGATGTGGAGGGTGGTGGTCTCTAAAGCCTCGCCTGCAGTGGCTGTATCACCACAGCATGTTTCTTCAGATTCACAGTCTTCAGGGTAGATGAAGTGGTGTCTTTTAGAGAAAGAGGAAAGAACAGTTAAGTTTAACTTAAAGACAATATTTTTCCATCAAAGCAGAGTCATGTACCTTTGTAATTTTTGTTACAAATTTGCTACTATGAATAAGATTATTTGGTCATCAGTGGAAACAATATTAATGCAAATTGACTGTGCTGTATACTACAACTAGATACAAGAGAGACAGTTTTCCTCTGCATGCAAGTTGAATATCGGCCAGTTTACACTAGTGCTGCATTGTAAAGAAACATGACAACAGCCCTGTGAGATGACCCTTCCAGCAGTTCAAAATTGTTCATAGCATAGCAAGAAAAGCACACATGAGGTTATTAACACATGAATTGACTCTGTTAATGCTACATAATGTACAACACAAGACTGCAACCATCGTTAATCCATCCGTGCATATCCACATGCATCTCATGCTGCAACATGACAAAAGTCTGCAGTAAAAAACTGATGCATGCAAACTGAGTTATGGTTCAGCAGCTGCATCCCAATGAGACATACAAATCTAAAACATCACTGCTTAGCCAGCTTGAAGGTCAGCTATGGCTGACATACATTTCCGCACTGAAAAATAACATACATGAATGCACATGAATGGTGCAAAAGGACAAAGGCTAAAAAGCAACCATGTTATCTAAATGCAAATATAATAGTGCAACAATCAGTTTTCACTATTATTATAAACATCAAAGACCTATAGTGCTGCGTTGCACAGTTGCAATACTTCAGGTTCATGGGAATTATCACCATAGACAAACAGGATTTTATACTACACTGCATTTTAAATAAATGAAACCTTTTGAGTCTGACAACAAATATTTTGATGAGCACAACATTTTTCAGTCATCTGATGGTTTGCATGCACAACAAGCTACCTTTTGAGGAGTAACTGCAGACTTTCAAGAGCTGTGTCAATGAGAGCATATGCTTGTAAAAGAGTGCGGTTAGCGCATGGCTCCCCATTGATTGACACCACTTCATCGCCATCTCGAACTCCAGCCAGGAAAGCACAACTACCATCCTCTACCTGTGGAGGAACACAGACAACATTAGAAGTCATGGATCTGTGGCCCTATTGTAAAAAGAGAAAAGCATGGTAAGTAATAATGGAAGCAGAAAAAGCCATATATTTGGAGTAAATTGATTTGAATCTCACAAGGAGAAAAACATGTATTTGGGTGATAATATGTTGAAAAAAGTATTTCTTATAAACATATGTAAGAAAAAAGACAAACCTATAAAAAAAGCAGTTTTACAGTTAGCTCATTTAGGTATTATTTGATGAGGAACACTGTTTTACTTTTATCGCAGTTCAGAAAGACAATGTGTGCAGGAAGATTCAGTTTGATTGATTTTAGACATGAAAAAAGGTGGCTATTTTGAATACAAACAATAAAAGTGACTATTTAATCCTCCATTTCAGCTGTGCTTCTGTGTATTATAGCTACAGACCACTATGGAGCAGATATATTTAAAGGTCAATTATTTATGCAGTTAATCAGTGACGGATGGTTTAATTTTCTTGTGATTGGTTCCTGCTGCCCAATGGTTCATTAATAAGAGTGTTTAATATTGGAAAATATCCCATAAAATCAGCACAAAAGGCCAGTTTATCTGGCCATTGAGATAAGTTATCATTTTTCTACCACACAGTTAGAGGGTATGCTCTCATGACAAATATTAATACAATATCTCAGTGAGGAAATTTTGGGCAAATTGTTGAATGTAAGAGGTCTTTAATACTTCTGTTTTCTTGAACTGGATGAAAAACATTAATTATCAGGTGAAGACTTGTGCCCTAAATTAATTTAAAAAATGTATAGATTCAAAGCTCCACAGCACAATTCATTCGCCATAATGAAGTCATATATCAGAAATGATAGAAGGTCCCAATATAAGTGTCCTTTATATCGTCATAGACATATCTATGACATCAGAATGACCATATCTTAACCAGCCACTTGTAATCTGTACAACAGTCCAGAGCTAATAGTTAAGGACACCGTATAAAATTGGTTATTGAGTTTCTTGTTCTTTTTAACAAGAACTTCACACAAAACCTAAATCATACTTTTTGCTACAACAAAAAGGTCCAAAATACAACCTGCTGCATTCAGTACTGTAATCTTAATAATTACAGAGCTTGAAAGTTAATATAAAACGTCATGTCACAATGCTTTAGTGAAGATGTCATACTTGGAACATGCAGTGAACAAAACTTGTCACTAGATGGTGTTGCGCCTACATGTTTCACTTCTGAAATGTTAAATTTGTAGAACAAACACAGAAAGACAGAAGTCCCAAAAAGAGTTATTTTATAGATCATTTGTAAAATATGGATCTAGAAATATGCTCATTCATATAAATACATTGAGTCTTCATTTGTTTTTGAAGTCTTTAGCTTCTTTTTATTGACTTCCTTGTGTACCAAAGGACTTAAGTCTAACATTAGAAACATCCAAAGTAATAAAATGACTCCACTTTGTAATATACACAAAGAATTTCAGGAGTTACATTAAAGAACCAGCTACTTTCACATGGACCAACTTTGAGACCACCGTTGCTCCAGTTTTTAGGAGTTACGAGTGTGTAAACAAACCTTTTAAGGCAAGTTAGAATGCCTTTCTATGGGTACTCACACCTCATTTGGGAGGATGGATTTGTCAGGAATGTCACAACAACCAAGTCGTGCTCCAAAAAAGGATGGCAACTGTTGCTGTGGTCTCCCCTCCCAACTCAAATATAAACGGTCAGTAAATGTTAAGACACAGTAAAATTTACTGTCTCAATCCTGTCTGAAATATCTTAATTGAAAAGTGGAGCATGTCATCTCTTGTCTTTCACAGTTTGCTTATAAGTAGCTGTAAAAAGCACCAATAAATACACTATAGAATATTTAATTTAAAAAATATTTTGTTAAACATATAGCAAAATTGCACTTTTGTTGCGACATTTTGAAAACAGATATAACTTTTCCTCTGCTTGTGTTTGTAATTGTTTGTGTGACTAAATATGTTTTTTACTAGCATTTTTTACTATTAGATTAAAGATCTTTGCTTCCACATAAAAAACATGATGTAATTCCGTCATAAGAAACTTAAACTCGTCTGTGTTCATTTACTTTGGAGAAAAACTGCTGGATAATCAATATTTAAACTAATTAATAACACAAACTACAATAATTTAAAATAGCTTGAATGACAAAACAAAAAAAAACATGTGTTTAAATATGTATACATAATATATAGGTAGATAGATTAATAATAATTTCTAAATTAGGTGTGTAATAACTATTTTTTGAAACAACTGTGTTGCCACATGCATCCAATGATAACAGAGTTAACAGAATACATAATTCTTGTCATTTACAACATACTATATCTCTGTGGATGCAGCTTCCGGCCCGTTATCTAGATTGTGATGTGATATTTACATAGGGAAATAGACAAATGCTTCAATGTAAGCATGCAAACAGGAGCATAAATGTACAAAAAAAAAGTACCGTACTTAAAATAATTCTCCTTCCATGAAAACAATGAGGTAAAATTAAACTATACTTTTTTCCATCATCACTTCACCCATCAGATCAGTGTTTAACTACACCTCATTTTGGGTGTCACAAAGCAGAAGCAGAGATTTCTCACAACTAAAACTCTGACAATATCCAAATAAAGCTGCAGTAGATTTGGGCTTAATTTGTTTCAATGCAACAGATAAAACAAAAAAGAAGAAGAAGAAACACATTTGTAACACGCAATGCCACACCTATTCTGTACTGGAAGTAGTTTAGAGAGCTGTGGGAAAACAGCTGAAAGACTGAGGCAAAAGCATTTTGCTGATTGCATGACAGCTTAATAGAGTTCCCATGGTGCACTATTAGGTCTGAAAAACCAGCAACAAGAGGCCTCTTTTGCTCTGTAAATGGTTTAATAATCCTGGCAACGAGACCATTCATCCATCTCTTAACATAATATAATAGAATGGGCATTAGTTAACATACAATATACTGATGAAATGTCTCCAAACATGCGGAATCTGCAGGTTTGCACTTTAGCTTTTGCACTAAAGTTAAACTAAAACTGCTTTGTAATTTAGTGCTCCATATCAGCTCTGACGCATATTGACATTCCATAGGTCAAAACAGAATACCTCAGTGATTGGGCCAAAATATCTCTTAGCTCAGTTGGTAGGTATAATAAATATATCTTTTAAATGAGTTAAAACTCCTCATAATTGCAAAATATATCTGCACTATTGCTATAAATCCTAAGAACAATCCTATAAGAAAGAGGTTAAATTAGGCCTTTTTGCCGTTTCTGTAGCTTTAAAAACAACAGTTACCTCATCAGCTTTCGACTCGGGGAAGGTCTCCAAATAAGAAGAATAATAATCCTTCCTTATATGGAAATAACCTTTTTTAGTGTGGATACCCCCGTGCCCTCATACTGTACGGCTTCTTGTGCACTGAACAATTACGTTCAAAAAGAGAAACACAGTTTCCACAACAATAACTCAAACTTTAAAGATGTGATTGTTCAGAAAAGCATCAACTACTGAAGAACGTTTCTTGACATTCAGGTATATTTGTTATTTGTTTTTCCTTTTAAATATCCAGTCTGGTTCTCTGCCTTTTCCACATGAAGACTTTGAAGGAATTTTAGGAGTTATGCTTTCCAGATGAGACAGCCTGAACCCATATATAATAGATGAAGGCAAATACATCATATGTTGCTACCTTATCTTTTTATTAAGCCCACACTTGAGGGGCTTAAACAGTCTTAAAAATATTGTACTGGATGGGTCTTGTGCAGCACATAAAAATTCAGTGGAGGCTGAAATACACTAAACTTTCTATTCAGTTGTAAAATTAGTTGGTAAAGTTTCACAAGACAATCCAAATCTCAATGTGTGCATGTGTGTGTGTATGTGGGGGAGGTTATTGTTATTTTTTCAGGAGGCATTTTGGAAGACAGTGAATTAGCTTTAAACTTGAACTGGACTTTAAGCCTTTTGGGGGGAACTTTCCCTTTAAACTCTTGATATTCTAACATCTTATAGAATACTTTTTATTTATTTTGTGTTTTCATTGTGACATGAGCACGCTCTGATGTGAACTTCAATCAAAGTAAAGAGAAATGTTGGCATGCAGTTTAAGAAAAACATTTACATGTTCACTCTTTGGAGGGTCTACACAGGTTGATTACAGTGAGTGTGCTTTATACACAGAATGTAAGCATCTGGTTTTACTGCTTTAAGTCAACATCGCAGCAAAATGTTGTGTATTAGCTCTTTTAAATATTTCTACGTTTTGGCTTTTCTACTTTTGAAAATGATGATTGAACATATGATAAATCCTGCAACATAATTGTGCATACACTGAAGGATCATATGGATAAAAAAAGAGTAGCCTACAGTGCCACTTTTTGCCTTGCAAACCATGAGAGGATACACAGTGAAAGCTAACATGCAAATATAAAGCAAAAAAGAGATATGCTAAATAATTTAAAGATAATATTATTGTTGCACAAAGTGACTTTACCTGTAGAAGCTCGGGTAAAATCCTCCTCCTGTAAGGTTTATTACCTCTTTATCAAACTCAACATATGCCATGTATGTTGTGCAAACTAAAATGGACTTCTTTATTATCACTTATTTGAATTTCCTTTACAAGACATCTGTATGGTCCAGATTAAGCGGGAGCTGTGTGACCTTATGTTTACACACATGGCACATAGGCATACACTTTTCTCCTGACAAGTTAAGAAATATTCTAGATAATGTGTTGCTTTCATTGCAAAGTTTCTGAAATCAGTGACAGATCACACTGCCCTGAGCTTCGCACCCTCCATGACCATATAAGGGTGTTGAGGAATCTCTCACCAAAACATGGCCAGGGCACACAAAAATGTAGCCACACACACTGCTCCACATAAATTATCTTCTATCATAGAGCTGAACTTCTTATAAAACATTATTTGGCCACCCTTGGATGTATCAACACAACTTGGAATATAGTTATCCCACTTGACACTACAAGTGGAGAATTAACAGGAACATAAATAACATTTTAAACAAAATACAGTAAGACATATCAACATCTGGATACTAAAAATGATAGATAGATAGATAGATAGATAGATAGATAGATAGATAGATAGATAGATAGATAGATAGATAGATAGATAGA
>JBAMHV010000005.1:6967229-6982473 GCA_037177535.1 Pseudomugil gertrudae | reverse complement strand
TATATTTATAATCCCCTGCCCCCCAACATACTATAGTTATGCATCCAAAAATTTCTGTCCTAAACCCTGAACAGGATTATACCTGTCTTGGTGGGACGTCCATTAATAAAAACTGACCTCAAATATTGCATTGAGGATGCATGAAAGGCTTTTTTTATTCCAGTTTGTGTGTGCAGATGTGTGTTCACAGTAAAACATAGCATCACAACTCTACTATTAAATCCTCCTGAAGTTTTTTTTTGTAGTTAAACTTGTATTGTGATTGGATTGTACTTTTCCAGCAATTCCCTGGTTTTCCAGACCTGCACTCTTGCACTCCAACTGGCTATTATATCTGCTTCTCTGCTACATAAAAACAGATCGCTATCTTCTTTATAATCTTTTAGTATCTGTATTTATACAGACATTTAGTATAAATTCCAAAAAGCTTATTTGATGGGATAATGGCTGCTCATGCTGGAAACGGAATGAATGCACAGTGAATGCAGTTCTTTGTTACGTTATATATACCGTACTTAGGTTCAGTACAGCTAATGTCTACAGAATTTTAAACAGTCTATTAAAAATCTGATAAAACTACGCTCCAGCTTGTCCTTTGAGGATAGTGGTTTTGCTGCTAATGAAAATGTGGTCTGTAGTAATGTCAATGCCACTGTTGCCTGTCCTTGTTAACCACAGGAAATGCTAGTCCCAGGTTCATACGCTGCACTACCTACTCACTACCCTGCACCACTGATCTGGCCAAACAGTGCCAAGTGCCCCTGGCCTCCATCATCAAGCCTTTTGCCAATTTGCCAAAAAATGAGGTAAGTTAAGGTTTAGCTTTAAACTTTTCTCATCAACAGGAAAAAAATAAATACATTATGTTTGATAAACCATCCAAGGTTATGTGTCAAAATCTGGTAACTATAATTGTATAATTGTTCCAACTTCTTCCTTAGACTAATCGTCCCTCTCTCATGTACTTCCTTGCATTTACTGTGTTTTTGTAAATATTCCCTGTTGTCACAGAAGTGACTCATGAGCCTGAGAAAAACCCTTAAGGGAGACTTTTTAAACAGGATTGTTGGATTACTGTGCAGTATCTCCCAAAAGATGTCTCACAGTTTCCTACATTTAATAAATCCTGGTTTAAACAAAGGCGTTTGTAGCTATAATACACACAAGTTGTTTACCTTTCATAAGGATTATCGAAAAATAGATAAAAGATGAATAAATAAATCATGATTTTCATATTCTTCAGGGTTACTCTCCCTTTGACAAATGTCTTTCACCACAAATGCATCTCAGACGTTTGTCCTGTGAATGACCTCCTTTTTGGAGGATGTGTGGTCCAAGAATCCTGCCTATGATATTCTCCCTCTCTCTGTTCCAGGCACCAACTGGCCTTTTTAGGCAATGTTAGCTTTCCCTCCTCTGGCTTTTAGACTAATTAGCTAATGTCCGATCTGCCAGGACTACTGCAGAAGAAATGTAGTTTATAAGTAACAACCTTAAACATTTACTTCACAGAGCTGTAAAAAAGCAAACTTAATAATTAGTGCTTTGAGTTTGTACAGGGCTCAAAACAGCAGATTATTATGCAATCATGTTACTTTGTGCATCAAAAAAAGTTTCCTGTTGTGGATTTGGTTAACATCTCAAAGATGCTGCAAACAATTTTATTCTCGTCCCTGAAGTCTGGTCTCATAATGAACCTAATTGATAATTTGCCAGTTTTAGTTTTATGCTTGTAGAGTTCATTTAAAGCAGCAATTTTCAATGTATGTTCTGTCACAGACTGCAGAGAGCCTTAAATAAACGGTTTCTGTCACCAGGAGGCCTGGATATGGTGCATGCAACAGCACCATATGCAGAGGTTTTCTATATATAAATATAAACTGTTTAAAAGGTTGTTTGGGTGTAATGAAACCTCAGAAGTGATAGATAATATATAAATCATAAGTGAGTGAATGTGTCCTTATTGACAGACAGATAATTATGTCTTTCTGCTAAACTGTATATTCCATGATAAACACATGTCATGTGGAAAAATGCTAAGGTCCTAAACGGTAAACATTCCACATTCGTGGTACTTCATTTTCTGGATATTTCTTCACAACTTTGCTACTGTCTTATGTACTAAATTACTAATATGTGCTTGTGCAGACTCCTCTCTATGTTGTGAATCACGGTGAGACGGGCCCAGTGCGCTGCAATCGATGCAAGGCCTACATGTGTCCCTACATGCAGTTCATTGACGGCGGTCGTCGTTTCCAGTGCAGTTTTTGCAACTGCGTCAATGAGGGTATAATAAGATGCATGAAATATGCTGTGATCCTAAAAAAGTCTAGCTTCTAATGACTTGAAAATAATAAAACCTGTTGCTTTTTAGTCTGAGATGGAAAGACATCTGAATTTTCTTATTCTAGTGCCAGTTTTCTACTTCCAACACCTTGATCACATGGGCCGGAGGGTGGACTTCTATGAGAGGCCTGAGCTATCCCTGGGTTCGTATGAGTTTGCAGCCACTCTGGATTACTGCAAGGTACTACACATACACACATACACACAAAATAAATTGATACGGTTGATTGAGACAAGTAACTGTTTCTTTGTTTATGTGAGACTATGACTAGATAGGATTCTGGAGTAATGGATCCTAACAGTTGTCTCTTTAGTAAATGATTATGTGAGTTTTTTTTTTTTAGAGAATTCATGTTCCGATCTTTCTTATTTAGCTGCATGACAGAAACGCCTTCAGCTCTGATAACCGTTAATAACAAGGCAGTGATGCAAATTAGCCGTGTCCTCATGTAGACACAAAGGGTCAAAGTTAGTTGTGAAAGCGTTTCTCTCTCCATTGGCCTACTTTTGCTGTTTATGAGCACGTATAAACTATCTCTGTAGCTGGTTAAACAAAAGCATCAAATGTGAGTGTCCTATCATGGATTGTTACTGTCTACTCTAACATTTACAGAAGATCCTGTCACGTGTTGCATTGCTGCTGCTTTGTATTCAAGATTACATCCTTTCATCTGACTCATTTTTTCCATTTTATTTACTAAGATGATTTAGTCCCTGCCAGTATATAATAAAACTGTCTTTCCCTCACACAGAACAACAAGATTCCCAACCCTCCTGCCTTCATCTTTATGATAGATGTGTCTTATAACAACATCAAATGTGGCCTGGTGAAAATGATATGTGAGGAGCTGAAGACTCTGCTGGAGAAGTTGCCCAGGTATACATGTAACATGTTTCCATACAATTAATATGATATACAAATTGTTTAATCAGGACGCAGACTAAATCATTTAACTAAATAAAGATGCTTCTCTCATGTTGTAAAGATCAAGCCAAACATTTTTGCCCAAAGGTTTTGCAGAGGGTGAGGTTCCTATGAGGAAAGGTGCCAAAACTACCAAAAACTAAAAGTATCAGCGTTTAAAATATGAGCTTGGTTTGTACAGTCAGCTCTGTTTTTGTGGTGGCAACTTACTCTGATCAAACACAAAGAAGAGGATGATGGATTTTACCGGATTATTCCTAAAATAGCTGAGATACACATCACTCTCTCTGTAACAACATATTCATATGTGTGTGTTGCCATTACATCAGCATCTTAAAATGTAGTTCAAGCTCACTTTAAAGACGTACTCCTGATGTTTTTTTTACTCTGTTTGTTTAAGCGACAATAAATTAAAGCCACTGGACACCTGGCATATTTCATATGGTTCATGTAATTCTGTAGCTTTTGCCAAAATGTGTGTTTGAGTGATTCAAGATAAGTTTAAGTGAATCAAGATGTTGACCATGTCTTTAAGTGACATTTATTTAAATTATTAGCTGGTTTGAGAACGCTGCTCTATCTCATTCTCATAGAGCGGTCATGCAATGTTAAAGTTTTGCAGATGCCTTTACAAGGTTTTAAAATAGCGGTTGTCAGTCACATGTACACAGTATTTGTATGTTTAAATGATTGAGGAAGAAAGATGTACAAACTGCTCTTGGCAGTGAAGGCAAAAAATCTTCACTGTCCAGTTAAACATCAGGAAGTTTTGTGAGCTTCATAAAATGAGGTTGAATAAACTGAGCCAAATCTAAGCAGTCTCTGCACATAAAATTTCCACTGATTAAAATTTAAACATGCATTTGTTTAACTTAAATTTATTTTCCCCTACCCTACCACCAGGGAGGAAGGAACAGACAACTCGGCTGTAAAAGTAGGTTTCGTTACCTACAACAAGGTGCTCCATTTCTACAACGTGAAGAGCACTCTGGCCCAGCCACAGATGATGGTGGTGTCGGATACAGCCGAGATGTTCGTCCCACTGCTTGACGGCTTCCTTGTTAACTACCAGGAATCAAGGGCGGTTATCTACAAGTAAGATGCATCTAATAACAATTTGCAAGGGTGAATTGCCCAGTATGCACTTCAAGAGAGAAAAAAGTTTATTATAATATCTGGAAAGGGAAAAACATTATATCTGATTTAAATGCAAACTTTGATTCAGTGAAGACTGTGACATGTTTTTACTTTCATCAGCTCACAGAAAAAAGCCCTTTCAGGTCAGCTGGCTGTTAAAATCCAAGACCAAACCATAATCCCTTCTCCTTTTCTCTCCAGCCTACTGGATCAGATCCCTGACATGTTTGCAGACACCAATGAGAGTGAAACGGTCTTTGTTCCTGTCATCCAGGCCGGCGTGGAGGCATTTAAGGTTGGCCACAGGCTGTTAGCTTGTAGTTAGACATGCTGCAGCCTCCTGCAGCGTGTCTGCTTTTCCTCTCCTGACAAAGGAAAAAGCTCACACACAACTTTTACTGTAAGCAGCTGTGATGCTACACAACTTCAGTGTCGGGAATGACTTTGTTTGCTCTTGCCTGTTCCCAGAATAGAATAGAACTTTGTCAACGAAATTCAGTTTGGCAGCATCTCTCAGCATCAGCTACACATCGAAGGAAAAAATATATATATTATATATATAATGGACCTTTAGGCAAACTGATGTGGGTCAAAGATGGATGTGAAATGGGCCTTGACAAGCTTTAACACCAGTCCCTCCATACATCCATGCATCAGTTCATGGTCAAATTGCATACCATACCATTGTTATTTCTAAAGCGCTTTAAAAACAACAAAACAGCTGACCAAAGTGCTGTACAACAACATACATAATACAAAAACACACATAAAAAACTACAGACACAGATGACAACTCAATACTGTTTAAAAGCCAAAGAATAAAAGAAAGTATTTAAAATACATTTAAAAACAGCCAGAGAAGTAGCCTGTCTAACTTGTAGGGGGAGATCTTTCTAGAGTCTTGGAGCTATAAAAAGTTTCTAGGTATTTACTTTAGCTTGTTGCAAAACTATAACAGGATCATCAGGATATTTTTTAGCCGCTTTTAACTTTTCTTCTCTCTACAGGCAGCAGAATGCAATGGAAAACTCTTCATCTTCCACTCATCCATGCCCACTGCGGAGGCTCCTGGCAAACTGAAGAACAGAGATGATAAAAAGCTGGTCAACACTGACAAAGAGAAAGTGAGCTTATGCTGAGCTTTAAACACAGAGTGCTGCCAGTTGTTGACGGAGAGAAAACAGATTGTATGTCTGGGTTCAATCTGCTTGGAGTAACCAGGCAGAGTTGTGTTTTCTTAATATGATAAAATCATTTATTTTTCTTCTGTGTGGAAGGTTGTTTCTATTTTCAGTCTATTAATGTAAAACTGAAATCTTGCATTAAATCTGAAAGGGGAAAATGTTACTTAATGTGACTTTGACTTAACCAAGGCTGGCCTCTTTATCTCTAGACCCTGTTTCAACCCCAGAGAGGCATTTATGAGCAGCTGTCTAAGGACTGTGTGGCACAGGGCTGCTGTGTGGATCTCTTTCTTTTCCCCAGTCAGTACCTGGACTTGGCAACCATGGCTGATGTGCCTTCACACACTGGAGGCTCTGTCTACAAGTACAACAACTTCCAGGTATCTGCCTCACTTGTTAACGTTTTTGCACAGAGCACACACACAACACAAAGCAAGCAGATAAACACAGATTTTTTTCCCTTTGGCCTCTACACAAGCATTGTGTATCTACAGAGGAAAAATCAGTTGCAGCCTACTGAAAGCAAGATGCATGAGTTTGGTTGAGCATGCACAGTCTAATATAGAACCGTCTCAAAGGAATAACACAACAAGCATGAGAAGTTGCTCAACACTGTACAACAAATGCATACACACTAAAGCAAAACAAAGAAAACATACACACACCTGCAATAAAGTGCAGCCATAGAATGGCCCAGGCATTAAAGGCAAATTACTATAAGTCCCTAAGATGGATAGATCCCTGCATATCAACCTAATCCTCTTTATTTTTGCCTAGAGTAAGGTAATTAAGTTACTTTACTTGGTTACACAAGATTGCTTGAGTTAGGACACATTCATTTGCCTCATCCTGCTTGTCCTTTGCACATGATCACTTATTGTCAACACTGCCATCTGCTGGTTGACAGATGGAGACAGATGGGGAGCATTTTCTTAGAGACCTGAGGAAAGACGTGCAGAAAAGCATTGGTTTTGATGCCATCATGCGAGTTCGTACCAGTACAGGTAAGAAAAGACGCACAACAGTATAAGGTGTCAGCAATTGTTTATTAAATTGTGTGGGTGTGTGTTATTACCCAGGCTTTAGAGCTACAGACTTCTATGGTGCAGTTCACATGAACAACACTACAGACATAGAGATGGCAGCTGTGGACTGTGACAAGGCTGTGACTGTGGAATTCAAGCATGACGACACACTCAACGAGGAGACGGGGGCTCTTATGCAGGTGTGTGTCTTTTTAAAATGGGTGTGTTTGCAAAGGATTGTTTGGTTTTAAAAATGTGCGCTTCGTTTCCCAGTGTGCCTTGCTGTACACCACCATCGGCGGTCAGCGGCGACTACGCGTCCACAACCTCAGTCTGAACTGCAGCTCCCAGTTGTCAGAGCTGTACAAGAACTGTGAGACTGATGCGCTCGTTAACTTCTTCGCCAAATCAGGTGAGTTTTCATGTCGGCAGCTGTGAGAAGTATTTGTGTTATTGTGCTGCACTCTGTTTTTTTTTTTGTTTTTTTTTAACATATCTGTCCCATGGATCCTTGTCAAAATAAATTGACAGTTTCAGCAAAAAATATCTGATTGTTGACGTAACTGGACATCATTATACCATATTTAACATCATTGGTTTTGTTTGCATACATGTGGAAAACATGCAGAATTCCATACTGGGTAATAATGTAGTGCAGCTGCAAAGTTGGCTGACATGCTTTACCACATGTATCTCTCCATAATCTTCAAATGATCTGTGACTTATTAGCAGCAATAAGGACCACATGTTTCACATGATGCTTAGTGCTTATTTAAGCTGCACATATTCTGTAAATACAGTTGCTACTTATATTTATATACTTGTATAACTACTAATATATTCTTAAATTTGTGTTCTTCTGTAATCTGTAAAATCTTCTGTAGAAAAGTACATCCATTATTAAAACAAAACATTAAATAACTCAAATATACGATCTGTATGTTTCTGCCTCACATTGTTTGTCAGCTTATAATGAAGCTGTTGCTTTCCCTCTTTAGTAGTAACATCTTCTCGTATCCCCTCAGCTTACCGCGCCATATTGAACCAGCCTGTAAAAAATGTGAGGGAGATCCTGGTCCACCAGACGGCTCACATGCTGGCATGCTACAGGAAAAACTGTGCCAGCCCCTCGGCTGCCAGCCAGGTTAGTTCGGAGGGTGTCTGGAATAAGATTTGCTAGATTTTTATGCTTTAATTGTAGGTTACAACACACTCCTTGTTGCTTATTCTGTTACTGTACCAGATTGTCTACAGTCTCTTTGCCTCATCATTCTTCTCTATATGTAGCTGATCCTGCCTGATGCCATGAAAGTGTTCCTGGTCTATATGAATAGCCTGATGAAAACAGGTCCTCTGGTGGGCAGTACAGAGCTCCCCACAGATGACAGAACTCACCAAAGGTTGTCGGTCATGGCCATGGGGGTGGAGGATACACAACTGCTGCTCTATCCACGCCTAATCCCACTGGTAGGGACAGAGCTAACACCCTATTTCTACTTCAAATCACATAAACAGCGATCAAAACACATTTGTAGATGTTCTTCCATCTTAAATTCTAATTCACAAAAAAGAAATAAATGAGTTACAGAACAGCTTGTTTGGGGAAAAATAATCCAGACTCGTTAACAGACCCCTGAACTGTTCCTTCCTTTCCAGCACAACTTGGATGTTGGCAGTGAGATGGTGCCTGCTCCTGTACGCTGCTCAGAGGAGCGTCTTGCAGACTCTGGCATGTTCCTGCTGGAGAACGGGCACTCCATGTTCCTTTGGCTAGGTCAAGCAATCCCACCAGACCTCATCCAGACCATCTTCAATGTACCCTCTCTCGCCCACATGCAAGGACAAATGGTCAGAAACCTTCTTATCATGCTCCAGATTAAATAGTTTGTGCTTTTAGGGATATTAGAATAGACGCTTGTCTCACTGTGCATAAAGGAACTTCTTTGTTTTGTCTCCAATGTGGCTTGAAATCATTAATGCACTTCCGCAAATATTAGATGACACATGTTTAATTCCACATTTTTAGTTTGAAGAATTTAATCTCTATAAGTTTAATGTATAGGGAACAAAATGAAAGTGTACTATTTTGTTTTTTTAGTACACGCTGCCAGAGCTGGACAACCCATTGTCAAATAAGGTCCGGTCCATCATCAATGACCTTCTGGAGAAGAGGTCAAAGTCTATGAAGGTAACACATCGAGCATTTAAACAAAGCTTATTTAATCTCAGGCTTTTTTTTTCTTAATTTTAATGAGAACACATTTAAGCTGTAGTAAGTGGGATGTACCAAAGTTTCATGATCTCTGGCTCCATCTAGTAGAGCTGCAAAGCAAACACATCCCTTACATCACACTGCTGCATAAACATACAAACTAGACTTAATAATTCCATAAAGTTTTGTAAATGTGAATAATTAAGTGAGTATAAGTTAAAATATTTTAACATTCTTATCTATATTTCAAGTTTTACATGGAGATTATTGTCATTTCCTAATTTAATGTGGAATAAAGAGGAAAAAAAGGGAAACAGGTGCCAGGGTAAATTTGAGGGCAGTCCAGGGGGATTTAACTTGCACCTCATAAATTACTTTCAGTAAAGTCTCGAAGCTCAACTGTCAGAGCTACGACTCTTTCATCATCATCATCGTTATCAAAAGGCCAGGTTATGCAAATTTCACAATGACACTGAAAATGCGACTCCTGATCTTGTTGATCAGCAGCCGCATGTTAAGACAATCATGCACATAATAGTTCCAGCTAAACAGAAAAAGTCTACGTACTAAGATGAAGAGTAGATCTGAACATCTAAACGAGCCTGCTGCATTTCTGGGAAGTAAGAGATGTTTGGAGATGAAACAAACGTCTCTGCATGGGATGAGTTGTGATTTGGGTTTGTGATGCAGCCAGGTGCGATTTCACAGCTACGGGAAAAGATGGATTTAATTAAATAAGACCCAATTCTGAAGTTTGCATCACATTTATCTGCAATAAAGCTGAATATGAATCAGAACACACAGAGTAAAAGATTATAGACCACAGAACAGCAGCATTCCATCATTCCATCAGTATTTTTTGAAAAATAAAGGAATCTACCAAACAAGGATGCTAATATTATTGTTGGTGTTTACAAGCTGTTTTACTTAAAGATGGTCTGTGTTTTTTTTTTGCTTAGGAGCATTTCACATTTTACAGCTTTAATATAGAAAAATGTAATTGTCTTTGTTAGCATATTAATATCTATAGGTTTGTCTCTCATGGAAGTCTAATCTTCGGCTAACTTTGCTATTAAAATGACCATATTTTTACCCAAACCGTCCCCTAGCCTCTGCATGCTACTGTATTCCTCTAAATCCATTTATTTCATGCATTAAAATGAAGCATAAAGTACAGTATGTAAGAAGTATAAAAGGATATACAGTATTTTGGAAGTGAAACTTCTTTTTTTTGCTTCACACAGCTGCAGGTCGTCAGGCAGCGAGACAAACCGGAAATGCTGTTCCGACAGTTCCTGGTGGAGGATAAAGGCTTGTACGGCGGTGCTTCCTACATGGACTTTCTTTGCTACGTTCACAGAGAAATCAGGCAACTGCTCACCTAACTGTGGATGATCCACACAAACATTCACTAAGACATCTGAATGACAGAACAAGAGAAGACCCTCTGAGAGAGTCCCAAGCTGCCTTTGGCATGGTTTGCTGTACACAGCGTGATCCACAAATAACTGATTTCTAGTAAATGCGGAGGAGTATATTGGACAACATATCCAGCATTTCCCGCTTAGTCTGATGGACTTACTTACTTACTGAAATATATTTTGGTATTAGGCCTACTGTCACAAGCAATGCAGCATCCACGTTGTATTCGTACATTTATTTTCAATTGACTGTAAACTGTAAATACATAGGGTCTCTATTATAGAAAGGGTTTTTTTGGGTTTACTGATGATGATTCTTCAACTTAAAAACAGTATAAGTCTTCTCATTAAAAAGAAACAAACTATTTTTAAAGAAATCTCACATATTAACAATACTTCAATAACTTCCAGATGTTTGTACATTTATTTCAGAAAAGTGCATCATAACTATAAGTACATTCCAAATGTAACAAATTGTGTTGTAACAAGCTACTGGCTTCAAGGAAAAAATCCTGTTAATGTCCTGTTGATGTGACACAAGCAATTCACACATGCCCCCCCAAAAGTCAAATTCTTTGACCATTTATGGCTGCGTTTCTGCACAACATGCAGGGATGCAGAAAGCATTTTGCTTTGAGTACAAAGAGTGAACGCAGCTCACAATATTACAAGGACCAACTCTGTGTCCTCATGAGTAATAACAGGGATGCAGGGAAAGGCATACAAAGGGGGAAAAGTTTTTCTGTAGTGGGTCTTTAGCTGCGACTCATTTTTATGGGCTTGTTTTAAGAATAGTTTAACTCAAAGTCATAAATATCCAGCCTTACCAAAGTGTCAGTAAAATGCAGCTGACCTGACGATAAGTATAAAGGAGTCTTTCTGTCCAACTACCAAAATGAAATTGTGTAGAAAAATATTTAACATTTTGTTATAAGTTTCAGTACTGTACAGTTATAACGTCATACTGTCTCACTTTGGTGTTTTTATACAGATAATTCTGCTCACTTCATGTAATTAGTCTGATTTTTGTGTGCATGGAGCCTATACTTTTTTTTCATACATGAAAAGTACAACTTGTATTTTCAAGATTACCACCTGCCTTATATTGATGTAACTGTTGAAAGTGTTTGTGTCATAAGCGCACACAACGAGCAATTGTGTGATTTGTTTCCAAACTTCTCTCAGGTGACTTCAGTACCTTTACTATTCCAGGATGAAAGGAAGCAGTGATGGGAATTAACTTGTGAGATGGATCATTGTTAATGGAGTAGACTATGTGCCATAAACATTTCAGGCCCTACCTAAAAAAAAAAAAACAAAAAAAACTTTTGATTGTATCTGTTATTTACTGTTTCAAGTACATTTAATGATCTGATCAACATTAAAATGATAATCTCAGTGCTATCATTTACATGTTTTTAAGAAAAATCAAAGTCCATAATTTGAGTTAAGTCAAGTACTAAGCACACTAAAATAATAATTTTAGCTAAATTGTTTCCTAGAAGCAATGTGTTTGTAACAAAGCCCAAAACTGTCATGATGCAGGAGAGAATTTATGTAAACTTGGTACAAAAAGTGAGAAAATTTGTGTTTAGGGGATTTGTTGTAACCGCTTCTTGGCAATAAATCTTATACTGTAGGAAACTGTTGTTTTTTATATCCCATTCTATGTGGCGACACATGCAAGAAAAATATGTTTGTGGAATGAGCAGTAGAGTTTGTATGTGAGTTACTAAGTAGCAGCTAAAAGAAAGACCCCCACCTTCTTCACCTCCAAAGAAGAACAAAACTCTCTCCTTCAACCACAATGGTAAAGAATGAGATACCATTCTGCAGCAGTGTCACCAGTCTGGTGAACAGAGGAGGTACGAGGCTGTTGTGGCTGTATGGTTCTTCCACATGTTACTGTGGTCCTTGTTTGGCAATTTAACAGTTTATTATTTTAATGATCTATAGCGTTTCTTTAGACTACAATCCATCCAATCCAAATTCAACAACCAGCATGAGTGAATTGTATAAGTTGTTCAACATTAACAGGATTTTCATGTGTACAACCCACATACTCAATCCTACAGCTCACCCATTTGTTTCACACCTGTGGCACCATTTAGAAGGGAATTAAATATAGCAGCCCCCTAAAGAATAAAATCCTGCAAAGCAGTATTATCACAACCAAGAAGTAGTTGATTGACCACATAGTTCCTCATTATTGCTAATATTCCCATATACAATTTATACTTTTCCAGTTACCTTTCTTATTAGTTCAGTTAAGTTAAATGAGTTAAATTATATAAGCATGAGAATGTGTGCATTTTTTATTATATATATATATATATATGAATTATTAAATCCATATAATAAAAAACAATCTATGCATTCATAAGTTTAATACTTTCTTTCAACCTTTATTTCATTTTGATGTTTTGTTCCCAAAATAATGTTTATCATCCTCAGTGTAATATCCTACAACTACCACAGGAGGGCGTGAGTTGATCTATTTTAAACCATCAATATCTAATAAAACATGGTCTGCTTTTGATAGACATTCTATTTTTCACTAAAGTAATCTCATTGTGACAAAAGGACAACCAGAAAAAGCAGAATAATCTAAGATTGTGGAGTTGTTTTTACAAATAATCAGTGTCCCTGCAGTTACTTAATATTCATACTCCTGCATTTAAAATCCAGCTTTCCAACGTAAGAAAACATGCCCATTAAAGAAAACATTACTGATTTGATGCTTAAAAAAAGATACACACAAAAACAGGAAAACATATCTTAGTATTTTTTACTAAATTAAACATGCCTCAGTGAGACTCTGTAATGTTTGATGAATGCCAATGTTTGGACAGATTGAACACTTTCATAGACAATATGATACATTTCACAAAATATCAAACATAAAAGAGCCGATTCTGAAGTTTACGTCCTTCGGGCTGATGTGCTGGAACCTTCCTGTTTCTGAAATCCAAGTCACCAACAGGAAAAAAGGGACAGAAACAGATTAGCTGTAAAGAGTATCAAAGTAACATAATGTCCAGACACTGCTTTAAGTAATCCAACTAGACTTTTATCCAGCATGCCTGGTTTTTGTCACTAATTGTGACAATCATACTGAATATGTATGGGAAACATGTATGTAGGGAAAACTGCAAGCAGCATCAGAAAACATACAAATAATAATACATCAAAAATCCTCAACCAAACTTTGCTGCCGGCTCTTATTAAAACAGTGAATTTCATTAACAAATCTAAAGGATCCACCCGAGAGCGAAATTGGATTTAATACTGTACATCTGACAATCTTTTGTACAATGACCATATAAATAATCTCCAAGGCTTCTCTTTGTGAAAACTCTTAAAACAGTGCTTTAAAGCCCAAATAAAAACATGTTGATAGATGCTTTACTTTACAGGAAATATACATAAAGGATTAAATAAAATACACTGAAAATAGCAGTTCTCCTATGACAAAGACATCGTGGTTAGAGATACTCTAGATGGTAAACCTAGCTACCTGTGTGCTTCAGTAGACAAACCATCAACGTTATGGTCCGAGTTTGACATCAATACAATCCTTGTGTTGAGTCATCCTAGTTGGCAAGTAAACATGAACATAGTTGAAAAGTTTCTCATAGAATTACTATCTAATGCTGTATCTATAATATATACAGTTAACATGGTATAATGTATGCTTATTCTCCTTAAATGCTTTCTTCAAAGGGCGAAAAAACACAGACCATACTGGTTTTGGATCAGAACACTCTGGAACTGAGAGACTGAAACCAGACAGATGTGACTTTAGCTCAGATTCTGTACTCTATTTGTGATGCTATAGTAATCACAGTGATGTTTGACTTCTGGTATTAAATAAAACAAGGTTGCAAAATAAGAAATAAGATGGTTTAATTGTCTATTACTTTTATTTTAAAATCCCTTTTTAAAATGTTTTACTCCAATCAAGATTCAAAGAGCTGTAATGAAATATTTTGTTAAAATGAATATTTCTTTATTTAAAAAAAAAAAAAATCCATCAGTTTTCCCAGCTGCATCTTTAACACATTCCAGAGTGTTCTCACCATGCAATCTATTAATAATTGTGGTCCACAGTAATGAACAATATTGTATCTATGGTCGAAAGGCTGCATAGCACACTCCACACAGTACGAGTCCAAGTCAGTAATTGGGCCATGCTAAAGATGCTTCTCTCTTCCAAAGCCTCCACATTCAACCCAAAGTTAAAGAACATTCTCAAAGAGGTGCATTGATCGCATGATGTTTTCATCCTGGAGATAAAAAGAGACAATGCAATGAACAACAATGAAGCTGTGCCAACCGTGGTAAAAGCAGATGTGTTGGGGATCCAGCTTACGTTTTGGCAACAGTCAATGAACTCATCTATGGTTACCACTCCGTCTTTATTCTTATCCATCTTCTGTTGGAGACAGAAGAAGTAAAGATTAAAAACAAGCCAAAAGGAATTTCTTAAAGCCTCTCATACTGTCCCTTTATATATTGAGACACACACTTGCCTGAAAGAATACTTCTACATGCTGACGAGGCGTCTCCTCTTTGAGGATAGGATACGTGCACTTTCCCATCATGTCATATATGGCCTTCATAATGTCAAGCATCTCCTGAGATATACAAAAGAAAAGAGGATGTTAAAGAAATTTAAAAAATCCTTGTTTGGTTTTTGGATAATCCATGAACGTGATATTATGCTGATCAGTCACTAGTTTCTTTTCAGTGCAACGTTCTTCTGGGAAATTTGGCATCTTGCCATTGAAATGGATGTTAAACTTTGGCAACTTTCACCTACTTAAGCATTATTACAGACCAGTCAGGAGAAACTGGGGACATAAAGAGGACTCGCTCAATAGCGTTGTGGTGTAATGGCTGCTGTTGGATGATTTTTTTCATTTCATTTTCATTTCATTTATTTGGCACATGTATAAAAAAAATCATTACAGAATTATTCATATAAAAAGTAC
>JBAMHV010000005.1:6943306-6958672 GCA_037177535.1 Pseudomugil gertrudae | reverse complement strand
AAGTTTATATCTTTATGTTTGAAGCCTGAAATGTGGCGAAAGGTTGCAAGGTTCAAGGGGGCCGAATACTTTCGCAAAGCACTGTATGTACCTTTTTTGCTTGTTTAATATTTAATCAACTGTGTTTGCTTAACAACTTTTAGAACCACAAGGAATTTATTTAAGTTGCATGCACTTTTACCTAGCAGAGGTGAATATAGTGCAGTTAGTGGTATCAAACAGCTGTTTCTACCTGCATTGCTCAGCTTTGAGTTAATAAAACCTCAATTTTAAACATTTAAAATCTCTCTAGTTCAAACGAATATTACCTCTGTAGATTTGTGAATAATTTTGCAGTCTTCAAGGACTGCTTTCCTGCTGTTTTTAGTTTGTTCCCTTTCCACAATGAGATCCAACTCAAATGGCTCAGACAACTTGTTACTAAGTTCTGCACAAAAATTAATATCAGTGGGACGTGATGGAACAGGGAAACATCTAAACCTGCAGGCCCTCGAGGACTAGAGTTTGACATCAGGGATGTAATTGGACAGTATATTTTAGTTTACATTATTATAAAAAATAAATTGTGCATCCCTTAATTATGACTTTTTCCTGATATTTAATAAATTACTTGAAACAGATTTGTAGTGTTGTGAATGCAGACTTGCATTCTCATCCAACATGAAAAAAGAAAGCAAGTAAAGCGGATGGGATGCAATCATAGACAAATGTGTAGTATATAATTTCTTTTTAACACAAATTTGCCAATACATTTGCAATTATTTAATTTATCTCCCTTTTGGAAGAAAATTATCAGTAATATCTAAAACTGGAAAGATCTTTTGGCGGATCCAAACTTACACCAAGCACACCCATGCTGAGAGTAAAGTGGCTCTCCGTGTGTGTTTGTACATCACACACACACAGTCAAACACAGTTTTTCTTTGTTGTTATTTGGAGCTTCTGTTAATTAGCACTTTGTTTATGTTCTGCAGCAGTGCAAAGCATGAGGGCTCAACAATCAACATTTTGTTTGTGGCAGTGCAAGAAAACATCATGTAATTACCTTTGTGTACCCTACACAGATGCACTGTTACAGCTATCAACATGATTAACAGACTAAATGGGATGTTATAGCATAATATGAAAACTATGTTTAAAATCAAAATATCTACCTGGTAACACCTTTCTAATAAATATCAAAATACAGAGAAAAGACCACCTTAGAGTACGCAATAGGCATGACATTCAGTTGATAATCAGTGAAGGATTTCCTGCATGACCCTAAATATCGTTTCATTCTGTTGCACGTTTTGAGTGAAACATTAAAAATTGCATTTGCATTAAATGGATACGCTTATAAAATGACAAATACTATGTGTGAAACGCAAAGCTGGCCATCCATGTAATTCCAGTCAGAGATCCGTGAAGCGGAGCAGCAATAAGTGACACGGGGAATTAAGTGAAGCTGCACACATGCGGAACACAGAGTAAAAGATCTTAATCTCTTGCTCAGTCAGTGACTCTGCAGAGTGAACTGTGAAAGCCCAGCAGGTTTACCCAGACGTGAGGACCATATCTTGTTGTTTTGTGTAGCCTAGGGCAAAAGGGATATATGAAACAACAGATTCTCCCAAAACCGTTAAGGTCAGAATCAGAGGTTTTGCTTCAGTCCCCCATCAGACCCATTTCCACACAAATCACTGAAAACGCCACTTTGATTACCTGTGCTCCAGGGGACTGTGCAATAAAGGCTGTTTTTAGGACAAGAGACCTTGTCTTTTCTGTCGCATTAAAGCAACAGAAAAGTATTAGATGTGCTACAAAACACTGGATACAGAGGACAAAAGGTCAAACTTCTCACAGTTCATTCAGACCTGAGAAGCTCTACTTCATTCTACCAAGGTCCCTAACATGGAGCAAGATACAGAAGATCTTTGACCCATGCAGTTATAAAATAATCTACATGATTCTACTCAGTTATCCAATTTGGGCTTCAGGCCCAAACATCTGACTACACAAAAAACTTGTAAAGGATTTCATTACCATGTTAACACACTGATTTTTTGCTGTCCCACATTAAATGGACTCATACTTATATAGCGCTTTTCCAGTCTTATTGACCACTCAAAGTGCTTTACACTACATAGTCACATTCACCCATTCACACACACACTCACACCCCGATAGGCACATCGGGGGGCTAGTAGGGGTTCAGCGTCTTGCCCAAGGACACTTCAGCATGTAGTCAGGAGAAGCCTGGAATTGAACTCCAACCTTCCAGTTGAAAGACAACTGCTCTTCCACCTGAGCTACAGCTGCGGTAACACAACTTATTACAAATTTGTGTTTGGTGGATTATCTTTTTGTTACAACATGGCCTTTTGGCATTAAATCTCATATCTGTGAAAAACATGTTTATTTTCCTTCCAAATGGAGCCATATATGTGGAGAAAAATGCTTGTGAGCAGCAGCGTTTAGTATGAGGGTTGGACACATAGAAAACTTTTTTCGATGTGTCCAAAGCATTCATAGTGCGTTACTGCTTTACATAAAGCCTCTAAAGCCTTATAGCATAGTCCAAAAACTATAAAAAAAAAAAGAGAAATAATTAAATGGAAACAGTTCAAGCTAAGACAAAAAAACAGACAATGAAATACATATTTTCAGACAGATGTGCCACAGACAGACATCAGTGGAAAATACCAACATATATCAACATCATCAGTTATTACTGTTAAAGTATATATGTGACAGAATATATGAATTAAAAAGCAGTGGAAGTTTTAAGACTCAATTTAAATTAGTGATTTTTTTATTTATTTTAGTTTTCTCGTATTCAACAAAATGGACAATGTAATTCTGGCAAATCTAGTTCACAGTATTCACAAATAAAATCGCAAATGTTACGTTTTAGCAAATAAAATCTTTTGGCAGTTTAGTTTCAGCTCGACTTGTCTAATTGAGCAATCGGGTGGAATTACCATCCACTGAGATAACCTACTAATTTGGCTTACAAATAAATATGTAAAATATGTATGTTGGAAAAAAGAACATCCACCTCAGAGGAAGATGAGAGAAATTTCTGAGTAAATTAAAAGGCTCATTAGTGCACTTCTCAACTCTTCCTGTCTCCAGTGGAAGCAGTCTAATTGGCTGGCTTTTTCAAAGATTTGGTTGAAGCTCAGCGCAGGTCCAAAAGGAATAAAGCCCAATGGGAATTTCACCACAGCAGGACTTTCCTCTTTCATTGCCAGACAATCGCTGAATCATCTCAGTACATCCGACACCACAGGTATCAATGAAGCAAGATGGTTTTACACGAGGCGCTATCCTGAACTTTGACCTAAATTGTTCATTAGCCATCTTCCATTGTTGGTTCAAAATATGACCCAGTTATCCCGTGCACAGCGAACAATATGCATGCACAATTAGATGGTTTAGCATGTAAAGCAAAATGTAATTTGTCATGAGTGACAGCTGTTAGAACTTGCAAAAACTGGAGTTTATAATAAACATGTATGGAGCTGCATTGTGGACAAGTCACTCACATTCTTGAAGCCGCGGTATAGGATCTGCAGCTCCTTACGGGAGAAACGTGTCTGTGCTTCAAGCTGCTCCAGGCCCTCGGGACGATGACGGACCGCCGAAAGTTCAAGCTCATCTTCCACGCTGTCTGCAGAAGAAAAGGGAGGTCAGACATGATAAGATACTGGTATATTTGCTTTATACACTTGGATTTAAGACATCTCAATTTTACATTTTCAGACAAAAACGAATCATTCTCGAGACAAACACTTTATAAAATAAACTGAAGCAAGTCAGTACCAAAGTCCTGCTCAACCTCAATATTTGTTTAATTGCAAGGTCCTTTATAAAGCAAAACTTATTTGTCACAACGAGAACATCACCAGATGTAATTAGTATTTTTTTTTTGTGAACCAACATCACAAGTTCTTGTGGGAGGGAGCAGGCAGCTGAACCATGTGGAATGTTTTAATGGGCCTATAATGATGGCAGACACTGTCTGGGCACTGTCCCTGACTACACTGTCACTACAGCAGCCTATTTGACTCTAATATACCTGAAGTGTGACACCATCTAAGTGCCTCATTATAATCAAGGGTTTCATTGCACCCTCTGCCAAAAACGCCAAATTTTCCAGCCAATCACATGTGATCTCTTGCTTTGGAGCAAGTGTTGCCTATAAGTGATGTTGAGATGTATACACACTACAAAGCAAATAAAAAAGCTGCTTAATATAATTTTATTTATAATATTAGAGTAAAAACCTAATATTTGTGTGCTCAATGTAGAAAAATATATAAATAAGCTCTTGAAATGTTAGATTGATCAAATAAAAGCAAATCCATGAATCAAGATCACACTCTTTAAGCTTAAATGCATTTCAAGAAACTAAATATGAAGCTGAGCAACGATACAAATCCACTGAGAGAAAAAGAAAAGCATATGTCAGAAAATGACAACATCAGAGACGGACTGAGAGAAGGAGCCACTTGCTTTGATTACTTGAGGATGGCTTTCTGCCTGTGGAGCATGGAATGAGCCTCATGAGTCGAGCTCTCACCCCGCGCTTGTGGACAATCTGAGGGTAACCTGGGAAATACAGCATCAGGCCTTGTGGTTACCCAGGCAACAGCCTTGTTGCATTCATGGAAACTGGATATGCAAAAGGTAAGGGTCCATCTGAGTTCAGAAGGCTCTCTGGTTCTTCAGGACAACACGGTAGCTTGCAGCATATGAATTTAAAAGTTGCAGAAGGCAGAAAAGGAGATGAAAGATGACCTCTTGAGCTTGGCAAGGATAAAAGGACCACTTTTTTTTATCACAAAAAGCTGCTCTACTCAGATGTTTTTTCACAAAATTTTATTAAACTGAAACAGTAATTTTACTTCCAAATAGAGTAACAGCCATGCACTGCCTTATGTTGTATTTTTAAGGGTTAGGGGTCTAACTATGAGTTTAAGGATGCCCAAGCATGGTATAGTTGTCATGTCATAAGGAGTAGTCAAAGCATTGTTGGCAATAGTACAATAAAAAGGTCTGATAAAGCCTTAGACATCACTTGTAAAACAGGTTAACTAATATCTCAAATATCTCATTACCTTCTACACACACACACACACACACAAAGAAGCATGCAGCTTAACAAAACTGTTCCTGTTTAAAGTAAAACACCTGATGCATGAATAGTTTAGTTGATCCATTTGCAGCAGCATTCCAAGTATGAACGTCTTTCAACAATAAGACCACGCCCTGACCTCAAAGTGCAAAAGCTGTTTCTCCTTTCACTTGCAGGTATTCTGAAAGATTTATTGTAAGTTTGATGGCAACAATCTGTGCTAAGGTGAGTCTCCGGGGGGGCCTGCGAACCATGTTTCAATCATGCAACGAATAATCATAGCGAGAGGTGACGCTCATGGCATATTTATCACCAGTCAAGCAAATGTCAGGAGAGTTGAGTTGTAGGAGGCCTCTATAAACCTGGGGCTATAAAGGGACATAGCAGTAGCAATTACATCATAGAACAGAGGCAGTGAAAACTGTCTCATAAATCTGAAGCCAGAGTGCAAAACTGTTGGGCAAGAGAAAAATGACAGCTCAAAGGGGCCGTTTTGCTCAAATAAATGTAGAAATCTTTTGTTTTCATTTATTTTGAGAAAAGTATCCATAACTAAAGGATGCACTGCTTATTCACTTTCTTGCTACTGCGTGTGCACACTGGATTATTGCACTACAGGCAAACTAAGAAGCACAAGCTCAGTGTTCAAAAACAAAGTAACCTCTCAGCATGAAGATACTGTTGATCCTTTTCCTTTGGAGGGTCGGCCAATATTGCCCTCAATAATAACAGATGAGCTTTAAAGGATGAAACGCTCATCTGTTCATGTTACTTTCTTTGTTGTTTATTCTCTTCCAACCAACGTGGAGAGGTGATTGCTGTGTGTCCTCACTGAGACAGAACCAGACAGATGTTTTTTTTGTTACTAAGATATATTGGTCCTGACAGCAGATTCGTTTTATTTGGAAGTATTACGGCTCTACAGAGAGACATCCTTTCTACCTTGGAGCTCAAGGACAATGTGGTGGGACAACGCAACACTCCTAATGCAAAGCATTGCTGTCGATAAAAAGCTGAGCCAATAAGGAGGCAATAAAAACAGATTTGTAAAATGGAATAAAGCAGAACTTGAGTGACAGAGTGCTTAATCAGGCAGGAAAAGAGCATGCGTGCAGTCATGGCTGTCTGCTAAATGTTTGCCCTTTCATTTTATTGATGAAATGGATCTGACTGTGAGCTAATGCAGAAAGCTGCCTGTGCTGTGCCCAGGTGCCCCTTAAAGAGTTTAGCATTTTGCTGCCTCTGCTACACATCTAGACATTTATTAAATGCCATAAAGGGGTCCTGTTGTCCTGAAGAATCAAGCGCATGACTAAGCACATTTTGTAAACTCTAAGCATGCTTAACTTTCCCGTGTCGTGGTTACGTGCATGCACATGTTGTCATGTTGTACTTTTGCCTTCTTCACGAGAAAAAAAAAGATGACTAGCAACCTTTTGGAGAGACGGCTGCTATAATTGGAAGTTTTAGTTTAGTGAACAGCTCATCAGAAATGTAATTCACAGCCACCTCTGAGTATCAAAGCTACTGTAACTATTTTACCCTCCAGCAATACAAGAAAATGAGCCTGAGAGTCCTGTGAGGGCATTGAACAAAGAAAAAACTCTCAGCAATATCTAATTATCATGGGAAACAGTGTAACTCAGTGTAACTGCTGACCATAAAACGACCTACCACAGAGCATCTTCTTCATCAATAAGCCAACACCATAAAAGTCCTTGAACCTCCAAAAATGTAATCTTAAGCCATCAACTATCACAATGAATCTGGATTTATTAATCATGGCTGTGTTGCTTGATCCTCTAAGGTCTATTGATAAGGTTTCATATATCTAAAAGATCAAGTGAAGCTGGAAGGTAGCATGTTGTAAATCAACTGCAACAAAATTGTTAATGTGTGATTAAGTAGATAAGCCTCAAGTAGATTTTAATGTTTTCAGATCACCACACATGGCTGCTGTAAATCAACAAATCTTGGGTCATTTTATGCCCAAGTACAAAGTACCATCAATAGTATTGCTGAGCTTGAGGTTTCTATGATGTGGCAGGAGCTGCACACATGCACAGGATGGTCTGGAGACAGTTCTTAGCTTAAATAAAAAAATCAAATGGATCTTTAGTGGAGGAAATTGTTTTTAATATGCATGAAACTGCTTATAATGTCAGCAATATCAGACACACTAGCAGTGATTACACTCTCTACTTTACTGCCCCTTGTCCACAGCAATACTGGCAGTCAGAATCCAAAATCTGCATGTTATCTAGCATTTATGCCACCCCCCAAAAAATCATTGTGGTGGCACAAAGTCTCAGAAAAGGCCAGTTGGAAATGCACCTTTTCTGCATTTTATAATTGTTTAGCACTTTGGGCAACCATTGTTGTATTTAAATGTGAATAAAAATGAACAATAACTGAATGAACGATCAAATTCAACTCTGATCCATTTTAATCTGATTCACTGTAATCATGAGTTTACGTAATGAAATGGGCTGATATTAGTCAACGGAACTTCTAATCTGATTATACTAACAATCATGCATTTTCTAAGTTAATGCTACATGTTTCTTTTTTAACCTTTTGGTCTGTGGGGCCTGCTATAATATTTTGTCAAGAGAAAATATAATCAGTTATTAAACTCACTGGGCATTGCTCATTTTCTGTGGACAGATCTTGGTCAGCGATTCTAAAATAAAGATGCTTTCATAGCCCCCTCAGCTGCTTTATTGGGACTTGCAAAAGAATGATGGCAACACAGTTAATTGTGAAAAAAAACCTTCATAAATAAAACAATTTTGCATTTTTGCAATAACTAAGTCAGCCACTGTGAGGGCAGCTAATGTTAAGCTCACTTTATCTGAATGTAGTTAAAACAAAACTGATCTTATCTCAACCTGAGTTCACTCCTAATATAGTATGTTTGTGTCTCTGCAACAAAATACCTGCCAGCAATCTAATGTCATCAAGTTCACAGGGCTGTGCTGTGCCCGAGTCCATTTAAGGACAAAGGATGTAAATATAAAACAAAAAGGAGTGAGTGGAATGTCAAAAAGAGCAGGTTTATATAAAGCATTCACTGACTGTTAGATTTAGGAATTAAAATTAGATTTGAATTCACTATTTAATGGAATATTAAATAATATGGAATATTTTCTTTAAATTCATGTTTTTTTTTCATGATTTTAACATTTCTTGTAGCACATTACCAGATATTAGTAATTAGTGATTTTTATCTGCCAGGACAGCATTGCCTTATTTTTGCCTCTTAAAAATCAGGATTACTTTATCAGGTATTCATTGTTGCAGCAACTGAGTGCATGACGCAAATAAATCACCAAAGCTTCTTTCACCGAGTTGCATCAAGTTACAAAAACATGATTTATTTGGGCATTTTAAACTTGTATTTTTAGAGTTAAATCTTCAACAAAGATATAAAAAGGTTCAGAACCCTAGTTGCAAAAAATCAGAACTTTCTAAACCTGTTTCAAAGAAGTTATCTTCATTTGGACAATAACATTAAGATGACTCCACTGAGCTCAGTTATTTGCCTAAATTAATTGACGTTTACAGTCCTCACACCTGGTGTTAAAGCAAGTATTTTCCAATCTCTTAATTTGTTCTCCTCCAGACAGATGGTATTCAAGTCAAAGTCATACAACTGCTGGTTGTTTCATCAGCAACTAATATGAAAAGCACAAGACCACCACGGCTTCTGTAGCAACATTACAGCATTAAAACAATAGAATCTAATGTAAAAGTTAATAAAAAAGAAAGTATCATTTCTGGAAAATTCATCATCAAGTGAATGATGTGATATTACTCTGTGTTATCTCACAACTAACTGAATGAGCATGCATGAGCAGTATGTGAAACACTAAGTACACCTTTACTCTTTTCATACTATAAGTATAAAGAGAGGAAGTAGCAGCCAAGTGCTGCTAATTAAATTCACTGGATCGACTGGATACAGGTTTTGGCTTTTGGCTATTCAGAAACATTCAGACATGACACCAACCATGAAAGGTATCAGAAATCACCCTAGAAAAATATTTTTACTGACCAATCTGGGTACGGTAACGGAACTGTTTCTACACCATCATTCTACAGTGAGAAAGATCTTTCGCAACTGGCAAAATTCAATACAGCAGTCCAATTTTCCCAGGATTGGATGCCCTAGAAGCTCATCTCGTGATAATATTATTATCCGTTGCAAAAAATAAAAAGCAAAGCACTACAAAGCTACAGCTTAGACTTTAAAGATTTCTGTTCATATGTTAAGAGTTAATAGTTGGAAAAAATCAAACAATTACAACTTCTTTGTTGCTTGTTCTCATGAAAAAGTTGACAGCAGCATAGTTTAAGTTTAAGTTACAATTACACAAACCTACAAGACGTCTGTGGACTGACGAGACTCAGGCTAGATGGAGATGGCAGGGCGATGATATGGGGTTGTTTTACAGACAAGGGACCTGATCACCCTGAGTCAACAATGAACCTCTCTGTGTACCAAAGTGTTTTCTAGTCAAACACGAGGCCATCTGTTTAATTGCCAAATCTTGGCTGAAACTGGGTCATGCAACCCAACCATGATTCCAAACACAGCAGCAAATATAAAAAAAACATACCCGAAAAGAAAAGAATAAAGGAATGCAATAAGCCAAATTTGCTGTGGCAAGACTTTTTAAGATCCGTCAACAATTAAGTCCCTCCAAACTTTAATGAACTAAGGCAATGTTGAAAAGAAAAGTGCCAAAAAACTGTGAAACACATAAAATAAAAAAAAAATTATATTTAATAATAATAAGTTTATATATTAGACTCCCCCATTTCTAAATACCAGCTTTGTATTAGCAAAACTATTAATGGAACATTTAAAGAAAGTCATATTGTTATACAATCAGTTGCAAAAATGCAAAGTCAAAGACTTTTGGTCCAATTAAATCTAACTAAATCACCAGGAGCCGGAAGAGAAGAGGCTACTTTTAAGCTCAGTATTCATTTCAGGGTTTCAGTCCCAAGGCTGCAAGTTGTTTTTCAGCATAACAGGGACAAATGTGACAGAGAATTGGCAGATAGCAATTAATTGAAATTACACCCAGAAAGGCACAGGACGAGGAGAGCAGTTGAGAGATGTCTGGCAGCTTGCATCGACATGACTGGCAGGCGTCCCTAAAAAGAAAAAAAAATGGTGATATCAAATCGACCTGTTGGTGTAATGTAATGCCAGTGCTAGAGGCTCCAGCTGTCAACAGCAAAATATTAAAACGGGAAGTCTTGTGTGGCTATGTCGGCTTATTGCTCGTGTACAGTAATGTCCCTCATATGTAAATATTTTCTAAGATGATCCTTCTTCACATGCTATAATTGAAACTGCTTAATATTTAGATACATTTGTTTGTTTGCAAAAGAAAGAGGAAACAATACAAGTGTAATGCCCTTCATATAAGAAGGCTTTATAATTACATAGGAACACTGCTACTATGCTACAAATAAATGTTTTAGCTTTAGTTGTTGGATAGTATCCAAATCCAAACTAAACCTGTTTGTATAGAAAAATAGGCTAACCTATAGATGTGCCATTTGAATAACGTAAAAGGTTAATACAAAGTGCTACAGCGTATGCTGTGCTGGCATCTCCAGATTTGCCTGCAAGATTGCAGTGACTGACTTTGCCTCTTTAGAATTATAATTTATTCACTGTTGCAGAAGCAAATACTTTCTAATGCTCCAAAACAAATTGTAATAGACATCCAGAACATCCAGAAAGCAGCCAATAGTGGACATTACAATGCTGCCACGTTGCTATTAGATCTGCTAGACGATAAGAGAAAAGTAATTCAAACACAGTCCCCAATGTGTCATGAGAAAGCTTCATTTGCCTTTAACTAAATCAGACGGACGATGAGGGAGGTGGATACAGATCTGCCATTTGTTCCCATTTGGTGGGTGCAAATGTAAAGCTCAGAGACTGCAGTCTGGTAAAACAATATGCCATGGCTGTAATTTAATAAAACAGCCTCTAGTTACTTGTGGCAGGCAGAAAAGATTGAAATGGAATTGACTTAGGGGTATGAATGATGGGAAGGAAGGTCAGTATTTGGTTTGTCTCAAAGCCAAACCCAGTTGAAAACATAAGTGAGACCACCGAAAGCGTTCTCCTTTGCAGCTGCGAAGAAAAAACGGTTTGCATTTTAAATCAATTTGCTTTGGAATTAATACTTTTCTTGGTAAAAACATCTATTTTTGTTAGTGTCACTGATTAGGCAAACAATCTAAAAGGCAGATTGCAAGATGGAAGGTGAGAAACAGAAGCAAAAGAAACACCACTGTTAATTGAATCAAGTTTAGAAGTTCATCAACTTATTGATCAGTTGATCATGCAAGTTGATTTCTGAACTAAATTGAATAACAGATCTGTTTGGAGCACAGCATTGTTTCAGAGACAACAGAGGACAAAGAACCATAAAACTTGTAATATATTGATATTACAATTCAATGGGTATTAACAGGCAAACTTTAGCTCAAACTGTCAGTGGTTGCTGGTAACCAAACCAGACTTTGGTCGGCTTCCCTTGTCCATAAAACATACTGTACATGCTCCACTGATATACCTTTTTTTCTTAATATGAAAGCCAAAGTGGGAAGACAGACCATTAATTGTATTTTGCTACCCAAAAGTCCACATTTGTGATGCAGCTATTCCAATTAAGGAAAAGGCTTACCTGAATACTAGAATCAGCATTCACCTATTGCTTCTTTTAAATTAAATTTTATGTGTGTATATTCTGTATGCATTAACCTGAGTTATGCTGCCTATAATGCCCAAAAAATACTCAGTCATTGGCTGCGCTGTTTTATAAAAACTGGCATCAGTCATGAAAACCCCCATGCATGCTCTGATCAAGTTACTGATTTCATTATGTAACCAAAACAGCTCCCATCAGTTTAATAGAGCCTAGATGGACATTAAAAAAAAAGCTGTAGGCCTTTGTTCATTACCCAGAGTCAATAAAAATGACTAAAGGTCTGGGGACTACATGCCAAGGTTCTTTATGAGGCACAGCAAACTCCCATACTGGCTATAATGACACACCATCACATGGAGGAGACATTTATTGGAATCTGGGGTGTAAAAAAACATTTTAATTTAAATCATTTGTCACATGGAACTGCTTCCGTCACTTTCAAAGAAAACCTGATTGCAGCAATGGAAGGGAAGGTCTTTTGGCCTTTCGACAGCAATCATTTTTAAGATTTTAGATGGCACTAGTGAGGACGAGGGAGTTTTATCACACTTCAGTTCCACTGCTTAGAGCTTTCATGGAGGGGGAATAAAAGATTCTGGAAGAGGAGAGTCTTCATGACTCACCTTCACATAAGTCATCTCTCAACTGTGGTCGGAAAATCACAGTGACTCTGGCCGTCAATCAGAAAACTGCATTCATTGATTCTTTCTGACAGGATAGGACCAATTTTATGTTTCACATTAAAAGTCTGGAAACCTAAAACAACCTTTAGTAAAAGAACAGATAATGCTAGAATTATGTCCGTGTGAAAAAATTCAACAAAAGAAAAAGACCAAAAGTGAAATTTAATGCACAGTTAATGAACCATTATTATATTTTTGACAGTAATGCTTTTAAATATTGTGAAGAAAAAAGTACCTGCCAGTAAGGGAGCAACAAGATTTATGGTGTGCAACACCAGCTTATGCCATTTAAATGGCTTTTTCTTTTAAATACCCAGTACTCTTTCACGTTGACCATCTTTGAGCTAGAAAAAAGTAAATTACTGTTGATCACTAAAAATAATTTCCCACTGTTCTGTATTTCTAAAAAAATTTCCTGAAAGTATAGAGGAGGCAAACTTTAAAACATGTTTCATCAGCCCATCAAAAAACAAGAAAATAAATCATTTTTAAGAATACGTTTGGAAAATAACAACCATATTATGCATGAGAAACCTGTGTCCTTACATTGATTATGGAGAACATTGTAGATGTATTCATGTGGCAGTGCGATCATTAATTTTTCAGGCTAATTAAAGCATCGGGTCCCATCGCCTTGATTGAAAGAAAGAAAAAAATTGCAGCTTCAAAAGGTCCAAAGATGGTTGAAGGTTTCATTTGGTTCTTTTCTTTTTAAAACACCTTAAAAGCAACTATGCACAATTCTTCTTGAAAACCCCAACATTTTGGAAACACTGCTGTGTGAGCTCTCACCTAATGAGTCCCCCCAGAGGTTCTCAAATGAGTTAGTGCTTTAAAAACTGTGTTCATGATACCATATCCCTGCATTCAAGTCATTTAATTAAGAATATAATCTGTCTTCAAATCCCTCCTGCAGATTAGTCATCCACATCATATCCTCTGCTCACAAGCATCTGTCATGTCTGTCCAATCAGAATTTATTGCCTGTGATGTTTTCATCTCAGCTGATTGCTGATCCTCGCCTTTGCTTTCCAGACTTAAATTGACAAGCTGAGTCTTCTTTCTTTCAATTAGCCCTAATACTGCTCCTTTCTCACCTCTAAAAGGCACCAGAGGGACGCGTAGTCACGACACTCAGGCAAAGGTCAAGTCAATCAAGTCCCACCTTTGAATGGGCAGCATGGAAAAATAGCCCAAGGGTCATTAGCCTCTTTAAATAGACTGTTAAATGGATAAACATTTACAAGGTATAAAGAAGCAACTTGCAAAATCTCCTACACTTTACTACCTGTACACATGTCATCACTAACATTTTTCTAATCTTTTAAACAGCAGCATGAGAATAATTTATTTCCCAAATGGACACTGCCTGTTTGATTTACCGAACAGATTATAAATGCCATCATCTGAATTATTGAAAAAGATGGTAAACATGTTTGCTGACTCAACTTTCATTATGGATTTGTGACTAAGAAAACAATCCCGTAAGGACGTGGCAAGATTCCCACTATGGCCATAAAACAATTATTATAAATAAAAAATGTAGACACAGCACTTAACAAAATGAAAACCATGTTTTTAGCTTCGCTGGCTGCTTCATTACAAATCATTGTGAACATAAAGACTGATTGACACGGTTAATTTTAGTTTCTGAAACGGTGTAGCCTTTTGTACAACCAGATGATGTGATTATCTACGACTTTCATGTCATATCTCCTTGATCACAGCAAATGCCAAAAAACAGCACCAAAGGTCTTTTCTAATTTCTGATCAATACTATTCTCCCAAACATTTCAGCAAGGTTTAAGACTGTTTTAGTGCTAGATGACATTAGATTATACATCTAAAACACACACACACAATCTGTTTCTAGACAAACTGGAGCATGATTTACCAAGATTAACTGGAAGCAAAACCCTGAAGAGGAATATACAGACAAAAATGTTAAAATGCCAAAAACATTTTTCACTATTACAATTATTTATGTATATTAAAATCAATTTACATTGCAAACACACAACAAATGCAGGAAACCAGCAAGCAAGACCAGCATGACACCAAATAGCCTCAGAATTATGTTCGTAGGTATTTTCTAATATAATAAATACAGTTTAGTTTATTACTCTAAAACAACAAATTGCACTCCTCTGGTATCGTGCTGGTAAATGAGACAGCAGAAGCACTGTGTGTAAACAAGTCATGTGACTGCCTGATGTTTGGCATAGTCAGCAACAAGAGGTTCATTATTATTAAAATGTGATTCTACATTTTGTCCTGAAAAACAGACCCCTACCCCCTTAGTATGATAACATCTATCCAATATTGTAAATACCGCACCCACTTTCCAACAAGTGAAAAAAGACAGTTGGCAAATACACAGTTTCCGCATAGCACAGACACCAACTCTCTCTCTCTGCTGCCAAGTCATAAATCTCTACCAAGGGCACAAAGGAGAAGCATATTAGATGAATGTCAGAGTGAACACACTATGTGCCGCCATCCTCTAATGGCAGACGACACATCTAAATTGACACGGTATTGCATCCTTGTTTGGGTAATAATGCACTTGTGAATGTGTGTGTAATTGTGGGGCTATTGGGGTTATGACTGGGTTTGTTGCTGTGTACAGCTAAACCAGAGAATAATCCATCACTGGCTGACATGATGATTAGCCTGCACCTTAGAAGCTTTGGTCAGCAATCTGCAATAAAATGCTGTGAATGTTAAAGGTCCTATATTATGCTATATTTGCCATTTCACAGTGCATCCTATGCACATTTATGATAAGATGCATTTCGCAACATGCACCATACTATAG
>JBAMHV010000005.1:6932458-6943206 GCA_037177535.1 Pseudomugil gertrudae | reverse complement strand
ATATAGCTCTATCTATATCTCAACTTCTATCCCTATTCTTCAGTGGATACAGCAGAAGGAAATGTGGTTGTGTGAAGATTGTTTATTTTACTGAAATATTTAATACAATGAAAAACACCCACAGCTTTAAGTCAGTCTTTACAGGTTTTGGGATAATATTTGGGCTACAAAATATCTGTAGAGACTTTTCAACACTGGACTTGGGACAGAAAGAACACATGCTAACATCAGTTCAGCCACACTCCTAATTAAACCACAAGTGCTTGCCAGTCCTTGCCCATAGTCATGGTAGAATGCTCTGGTGACTGTGTGAAGTCTGATGCAAGAATCTTGTTCTATTTCTACAAAATGTGACGGTGAAATACTGTTCATTAACTATTTTTACATGTCTGAGGTCCTTATAATCTGTGCAGTAGAAATCTGAATGTGACAGACAATGTGATGACATAGCACTGTTCATAAGCCATTTTACTCCAGATTTGAACTCATAATCTGTGCAGTATGACTGACCAAAGCAATTAATCTACATATATGACTGTGTATAATAATGTGCATACTAAGCATACAGTTTCTCCTAGCTGAAAGCTGATGCCGTACAGTAAAACAGTGAATGAGTGTAAAACCAATCCAGACCGTGCAATTTGCCCACACTCTCTCCTGTGACTGGAGTGTTGCCAGATTATATCTGCAGCCCAGCTGAGAAACTCCCTAAACATTTACCCCAGAGAGACTTTTAAAGTAAGACTTTTATCCTCCTGATGCCCCAGTGGAGCTGCTCAGGTGGACAACAGTAGAGCGATGTGATCGTATTGGGCAGCTTCCAGCTGTGAACATGTCTCACAGTATGAATGTTAAGCAGAGCGTGCACTTTCAATGAAACTGCGTCCTTGGAGGTTTCAATGAAAAGAAAAAGCTAAAAAACAACTTTTTTTGTGATTGGAGGAGGTGGCAGCTGTCACATGTGATAGCTGGATTTGTATGAAAATTTTAGCACAGTAGCAAAGTGCCACGGCACAGATAAATCAACATCGAGCTTAGCTGTAAGCCTTCTGTGTTGTAATTCATCTATTCATCTGCTATTTGTGCAAATTATAGTCCAACTTGCTTTAAAAATCAGGGTAAATAATTTCTAGAAGTTCTTTTATGACTTTTGAGAAAAAAAAGAATCAGAATTGGTGTCAGATGTAAGATGATCGAATGGTTATTACACTTAACACAGCAACATTTGTTATAAGCATTACAATCATTCAAACTTTATAGTTATATGTTACAAAATAAATAAATTATATATTCAAAATTAAACAGTTATGTTCTGGCCTCTGTGTTACATAAAAGTGCTTTAAATTTGTTTGTTTCTTTTGGTTTTTATTTCCACTTTAAGTTGATTACGTGCAGTGTGAGCAGCATGGTTAAATAAACTTCGTTGTTCTTGGC
This sequence comes from Pseudomugil gertrudae, assembly GCA_037177535.1. Taxonomy (NCBI): domain Eukaryota; kingdom Metazoa; phylum Chordata; class Actinopteri; order Atheriniformes; family Pseudomugilidae; genus Pseudomugil; species Pseudomugil gertrudae. The sequence continues at coordinate 6,941,772 of JBAMHV010000005.1, read as the reverse complement.
AGCTACTGGGAATACTCATTGGGAATAAACCTGAGTAGAAAGGAAATAACTTATCTTTTTATAAATGCAGGTGTGTAAACCAGCAGAAACCAGACCAAGAATGGTCTTCCAGATAAGAGCATACCAAGATATAGACCAAGACAAAAGCCAACAACAAGTTAGATGCCAACAATAAACATCAGATCTTGTTTCAGGAATGTAAACAGCATGTTGAAATGTATTCAGATGAAAAATCTAAAAATTTGGGACCAAAATTTTATGTTGATTAACATAAGTGGATTATGCTCATTGTTGTTACAATCAGTGTGCATAAAAACACATATTCCAAATATTGGCTTGAAATGATCCTCAACAGACATGTATGCTACGTCATCCATAAATCAGTCAGGCAAACAATCATTTTCTTAACCCGCTTAATGCAATTAAGGTTTGCAAGGTAGCTGGAGCCAAATGAGCAGTTATTTTGGGCAAGAGGCGGGGTATACCCTGGACAGGTCGCCAATCTATTGCAGGGCCAACACCGAGAGACACACAACCTTTCACACTCCCATACATTCCTACATTCCTGTGGGTGGAAGCTGAAGTATCCAAAGAGGACTCTTGCTAACACAGGAAGAACATGCAAACTCCACATAGAAAGACCACGGTTCAGACCTCCCCCCAGCTGAGACTCAATCCAGCAACCTTCTTGCCGTGAGGCCACAGTGCTAACCACCAGCTCTTCATCCTGCTCACACATACCCATTTCCATGTAAAAACTGATACATATGAAATTTCTCAAAAAAAAAAAAAACTCAGGAGGGGCATGTCACTCTGAAGGAAAATCTACAACTTAATCTGCTTTGACATGAGCATAAAACCTGCAGCCGGAGTGACTTTAATACAAAGCTTAAAAGCCACATAGTAAAGATCAGCTTAGTTATTTGCCTACGTGTTAATGCTTCCATCATACTTGAACAATATCTTAGTGAACTCATTCATTCACTTTCTATCCTGTTTAGTCCAATTCAGGGTCATTGTGGGCTGGAGCTTAGCCCACAGATTAGAAGGTGAGAGGCAGGAGCAACACCTAGATGGAGAAGTTAGAGAACAAGTAACCTAAACATGCATGACTCAGGACTGGGGGAGGAGACTAGGATACCTGGGAAGATTATACAAACTCCCAAGTAAAAAACTCCATTTTTTAAAACTGCTAATTTGAACTTCTTCCTGCTAGGAAGCTAAATAATCAGTCAATAATATATTAAGAAAATTTGACAAAACTTCCAACTTTTTTTTTACATTTAACAGATGACTCAAGTTATTTTTTTAGGTATTAATGATTGACTCTTGCTATCTCAGCTCCTAAAATGTAAAGAGAGCCAAATAAAATTCTAATGCAAGCAAACTCATCTATAGGCTTCTGATTTCTTTCCACCACCTTAAAAATCTAGAGCATAAGAAAATTTTACAGTTCAAAACTACTCAAAACAATGTCTGGAATCTGTCATGTTCATAACCTAACCAGCTTTCCATGGAAAATCCATCTTCTAATCTCTCCTTTTCACACTTCTTTTCTTCTCCTGATAACACAACTGCAAACATACATGCATCAATATCTTTATTGACTGCTTGTCTGCTTCCAAAAGTTCAGGCAGCAGAAATTCTGCAAGTAATTAGATTCTGGGACACGTTTGTGAAAAACAGATCACATCAACCAATGAACAGAACCAGAAATGTAAGCTTTGCTGTCTGCATCATCTCACCATGTCAAATAATCAATATGATGTCTGCTGCGTTTGGAAATGCAGTGAAGAGAAAGCAGCTCGTAACCGTTTAGTGAAGCATATAAACGGTTGCACTCAGCGTGATGCTCACCGTTCCCCCTGAATGGAAACACCGCTCCCATGTGCATTTGAAATAACACAGCCAGATTCTGTTCACTATTAAAACACCTCTTCCAGGTCACAAAACCTTTTTTACAACTATACACTATTTCATCACACAATCATGTCTCTGTTTACACACCGTTTCAATAATTAAGTCTATAGATGCCACAACTTTTGATTGATTATTAAAATTTATTAAATGATTAGGGGGAATTTTCTAAGCGGTTGTCTGATGTATGGGACTGTTTTGTGTTCAAACAGCTTATTGTGCTGCTTGACTGTATTTAATGAGACAGCAGTAGAAGATGTTAACTAAACAGTTTACATATAATTATATTTCCAATTATCCAATTGTATTTTAAAGTACACATAAAAGCAGGCAAAAACATTTTAAATTTGAAGGCTTTAAATGTCAAAATTGAGCTTTTCTTCCATGTTCTACCTGGATCTTTCCACAGAAAAGATTTACCGTCTCTAAATCAAGTTAGTGTAAATGTTTTACTATCAAATTTTCAGTTTTCCAAATAAAAACATCATGAAAAGTTGCTTTCTTTGAGTGAAAGAATTATTTTCAATCTCAATTTTGATAGGAATTCTGAGTCAAGGAGCAAACACTTACAGAGGACGAAATTATTGAATATTTGCATCATGACAAATAAAGATTTTTCCCTCCTATTTCAGCTCTGTACTTCTCTAAAAGTTTGCTACTCTCCCATGTGTTTTCTCCATCCGCGTCTTACCCTCTGAGAAGCTGATGAGCCCCATAAGGTGCAGTAGTTTGATGGAAGCGAACACCAACACCACAATGCCCACCGTCTGCAGCCCCTCTGTCTCCCAGATGGCACTCAGCATTTCTCCACCCTCTGCCCTCTCGACGCCACCATACCCTGATCCGAACCCGGACCCAGAGCCGGTATCCTCGCCCTCTGGACCGCCGCCAGGACCAGGATCGGCACTCCCACCTGGCCCCACACTCCAATTCCCTTGCACCCACTCCAGCGCTATGCTGGCCCGCAAACACCGGCCGGGTGACTCCCGGCACCCGCCTGCAGTTCGCTCACTCCCTAAATCCAGTCTGAGTAGAGTTGTGATGAGACGAGATTCAAAAAAGGAATAAAAGAAAAACAAAGCTCAAAACGACGAGAACTAGACTCAGGTTTGTTTGAAGTGCAAAGACATGAATCTTAAGCGCTCACAAAGTCAGTAGAGATTCAGCGATGATGACTCAAAGGGAAATAAAGTCCACGCATGTTGAACTCAGTGTTTCCTCCGTGACTTTTCTTAAAGGAGAAGGCATGTGGCAGTAATGTAAAAGCAGAGAGCAAATTCTGCTCTCCTCTGACAGTTTGTGGCTCTCTTCTGCTCTTTCAGGCACACAGACTGCCTCTCTGCAAAGTATAGCGAGGGAAGATGAGAGGGAGTGGATGTGAGTGAGGGAGGGGAGAGAGGCAGAGAGAGGTGTGGTGCGAGAAGATGCAAATCTGCTCCAGAGCTTTGTATGCGGAGGATAAGTTGGAAGAATTTTGAAATGGGAATTAAAGAATTGAAAGGGAGCAAAGTTTAGTGACGCTATTAGAGCAGGTAGCTTGTGTCATTTAGAGAGAAATGAGTAGCAGATTAGTGAAAATAAGCATAAACAGAATTCAAATTAAGTCAACCTGGAGAACTAATCATTCCAATCACCTGGCAAGCCTTCCTAAACTACCATACCCTTAACCCAATTAACCCCCCCATCTATTCTTCCATCTATTCCTTCTCTATTACCCCACCACCCTGCTCCCTTATTCATCTCCCCTTCATCCCAAATACTGCTGTTTATCCCTCTATATCATTCAACTTCATCTTTTTTAGTCATCATCTGAGGAGGCTCCATGTTAGCTTGGGTCGATGTGATTCTGAGACATTACTCACCCTAAATCTCATCTTTTAAAATTTGTCTATGCACTGCATCACATGGAGGAGCCTTTAAATCCAACATCTTTCCTCAAATCAGTTAAATCACACTGTTGTGAAGTGATTTTTGCAGAGTTTATTAAGGCATGGATGAGGCAGCAGACACCATGCCTAACCAACAACTGTTATTACCTTAATAAAACAAAAAGCTGGATGGATGAAAAGCTACATGGTAATGTGACATTTCAAAAGCCATTAAGAAAAAACAAAGAATGAAAGGAAATGCATCAGTTCATTTACATTTAAAGCCAAAAGAAATATGACGTATAACATAATGGCAACATGCCCTTTAGCTGAATATAAAGGCCATAATATAGAATGTGTGGATTTAATGTGTCTCAGCAGAGTTTACACACAGGTTGGTTACTGTTGAAAACCAAGTATTGACTTAATCTAAATAAATCTCCTGTTTTCACGCAGCTGAAATCTGACATACTGAAACATACTGGACTAATGAAGAAAACCCAGGATGTGTGTGTGTGTGTGACTGGAGTGTGAGGTTGGAGTTAATGTCAGGAGCAAATAAGTGAAGATACTACCATCTACTGGCCCTGTGTAGAGTATCACTGGTCATTTTCATCCATTTTCAAGCAATTGATTCTCTACTAAAGAGAAAACAAATCTAAGCTGAGTCCTATATGGTAAAGATAAGAGCTATTTGAAGCTGTAAACACAATAATGCTAAAATCTATTTGATTATTCTGATTGTCGTTTTTTTCAGGCTTTGCCTCCATCTACAGTAAAACGAGCAGCACATCACTGATGTAAATGCACAAAGCCATCTTAATTGCAATCATCACTGAAGGATATTATTTTGTCACTGTGAAAGGAGCTGTAACTCACCACTTACTCTATTGCTGTGTGATATATGACCCACTAATGGAAAAACACACATTTATTTACACCCTGTCATCTATTGTGGCGCATTGCTAAACAACAGAAAGGAAAAGAAGAGATGTAATCCCATTTAATTTTGTTGTTGTTTAATATGTAATTTAACATGCTGTTTAAAAAAGCACAACAAAAAAAAAATCAGTATTGTCAATTTATCTCCTGGTTTTACAGTTAAGTGTTTGTGACCCTTATTCACAGAAAATAAATGATTAAATGATTTAGAAGAATGAATATAAGTTTAATTTGTTAGTAGTTTTAGGTGTGTGTTAAATTAAATAAGTTAAACAAGTTTTCATGAAGCGTTAGTGAAAAAGCTTATTAAGCCCATTTATACAACCAATGCTGCACTAAATGACAGAAACAGGCTTGTCAACACTTAGCAGATATTTTTCTTTACATTTGAGGAAATTTAATAGAACAGCTTACACCATTTCAGTTAGACTGCAAGGAACATAATTGTTACATACATTTACACTCTAAATCTTGACAATAGTTGTACAAAATGTATACTTTTGCAGCCAGTAGAAGTTACTACATGTTGAAAATACCAGCTGACCTAACTGTTGAATGCTGCAATGTCTCTATGGCAACAGCATCCAGCTTAAAGCAATAGCGACAGTAAATTACTGCAAGTGAAGCCATTGTCAAAACATCTAAAGTGCAGCCAACACTTTCCCCAAAATGCCTTCTTTTAAGAAAATAAAAATAATCAATGACTCAGTTTTTTTCATCAGTTAATATTTTATCAAAGATGAAGCAATTTTTTACAAATTGTAACATTTAAAACAGAGACACTAAATTAATGCAAATTATTGAAGTCGTTTTCTTTAGAAGTATGTAGATTTATGTGGACATACAGTATGTGACAACATGTGTTCATCTACTATCAGTAAGGATTTTGTCAGTAAGGCTGACAGACATATACCACTTATGAATATGCAATAGTTGGTACACAAATCTCTGCAACACAAATATCACACACACATTTATTTCAGTAGATTATATCTGATGGTGATATCCCAGCTGAGTTTGGTTCAGTTTAGTCAGTAACTCTATGGTTAAACTAAACCACCTTGGGTGCTATGAACAAAAGACACAGGAGAGAATTCAGTACTTGGCCATGATGAGCCTGTTGTCGAATTCACAAAACAGCATAATCATGTGTTTAATTTTTTTTAAGCCTTTGATTTTTATAGTAAACAAAACCTGATGGATCCAGTTAAGAGGCCTTCAGGAAGGAAGAGGTTAGGGATCATACAGGGATAATTAACTACACAACACAACTACATAAAAGAAAGTCAATTTCAAGCTGAATTGAAAAAGGAAATGGAGGTTTGTGGAAAGTTCATGTTGTTAAGGTTTGGAACAAAGATCAAAAAAGAAAAAAAAGTCTTTTGAAGAACTTGTGAGGGGTGGATGGGAGGGGAATAAATTACTGTCAATTTACTCGTGTTTGCAACTGACAACATAATGTTTCTAGCAGAATATTAGATTTAAAAAGAAATTTAGCTGTTAAATGTCTCATGGTGAATGTAAAATGTAAAGAACTTCTGTTTATTTAAATGTAAATACATGGCAGTACAAATTTAATATGTGATCTTGTGTAAACCTAACTAGTCTATCAATATTTATGCATTATTTAAAACTAACCAATTGTTTCACTTAGCATCATCCAGTAAGCTAATCATTCTCAGATGAATATGCTAAAAGTAACCCAGTTACTTATAAAAAAAAAGCCTTCAGGTAATCTTCAATCAAAATTCAAGTTTTTTCAAATATTATATTTATAGTCACTTTCTGACAGCTTGCACCATCTACATCAAATGTCATCATCATAGGATGGAAGATCTTTATAGGAACCTTGTACAGCCTAAATAACCTCTGCTGGCGAGCAGCACCAAATGATCCAAGCTGCAAATGTCAAGCTGCACTCGTGTCTAGCACGTTATCTTTGTGTAAAAACAGCTGTGATGCGAGTGGCACACAGTTATTTCTGCTGCTTGTCCTGCCAGAAAGAGGCTTTTACAAGAACAGCTCAATGAATTAGTTATATAAAAAAAAATCTGTACAATGTTTTTTTTATATATATACTGTATATATATTTTTAAAAATCATATTGTACATGCAAATAACTTTAATACGTTTCATCTTCATAATTTTATAAATACTGTGGACCTGCCAACTGTCCTGGCTGGGACAGATTCCACCCCGTCGTGACCCTAAATTACATTAAGCGGTATGGAAAATGAATGAATTTCATAAATAGCTGGTTATACTGCAAGTGTTTATTAAATGAACTTTAAACCAATAGGTAAACTGTAGAACAATAAGAAAACAGGTTTACAGGTGCATACAAAACTTGACTGAATGCTTTTCAACCACTGTAATAACTTCTGGAGCTTGATTACTTTGCCGGTACTACATGCTACATCTGTATACAAAACAACTGCCAAGAAATACATTTCCATTAAGTACTGGACAAGTGTGATATTTTTTTAAAGAATACCATGAGTCTCTGTGAAGGTAGGTATAAGGGGAAGTAGCACTGGTGAAACCATCATCAATCAAACTGACAGCAACCTGAAGATCGACAAAAAGGCGAAGATGAGGATGCCCCTCTGTTTACACATCAGCTTATAGGACAAGTGGATGATATAATTGGTTGAGACCTGCAGGGGTTGACTCAGGCATGCAATGCAAAGCTACAATGGCTTGCCTTTTCTAAGGTATATTAAAATGAGCTTGTCATATTTACTCAAGTGGTGCCCCTGAAGGGGAAGGCAATTATGAGCCATGAACCAAAGCAACCCTCAGTAAAACAGCACAGGTAATCAACTGTGAAGTAACTCTGTTGTTGACAACTTATTTCTGGACTTATCTGCATACTCACTCTGACAACTACCTGTAAACACATGTCTCAATGGAAATTTCTAGTTTTAAACCTTTAAACCTCAATGCACCGTCGAAGTGAAGGAAGTTTTGATGTGCACATCTCAACTGTTTCATAGTATAAATTTAACAGTTAAAAATGTCAATTTACATGTGTTTTATGTTGTTATATGCTCCTTTCGTCCTCTAAATTATTGTCCCCCCTTTATGTGTTTTTATTTGCCAATTTGGTCAAATGGCCCTTTGCAAAAGCTTCATATATATCTTTAACACATAGAAGTTGTTTTAGCCTATTTATCTATTACAAAGCTGCAAAGAAATGAAGGATAAAGGTTTAAAAAGATTGATTTAGAAAGTGTATTTTTTATCTCATGCACAATTTTTATATCCGATGGATAAAAAAAGGCAATAATTAACACATTAACCTATCAACAGAAAACTAATCTTCGATCTCTCATTTTTTATAATTCCATGAAAAGGAAATGAAGCTTTGGGCTTCAGGAAATTATGGAATATGACCAAGGAGCTCATCATTACATAAAAAATAGTTCCATCCTTGTCAAATGAGGGGTAGATTAAGAAATCAGCAATGGCTACTAACAATGTCTCTTTATGTTTGGCATCTATTTGCTTAGCAACTTCTAAGCACCAACAACTCGATCTCTGGTTATATGGCTGAAGGCTCAGAAATCAGAAGAAACACGATGAAGATGCAAGCAGAGTATTCAGGACATTCACTGCAAGTTCAGTTAAAGGTCACACATTTCTGAAAAGCCATTCATCTTTACAAGAAATGGCAGCCTTGTCGCTACAGCAGGTCCACCGCATTTGTATCATTCCAGATTAGTTCTAGTGTAAAAAAAAAAGTCAATGGCATTATCAACTGGACAGTAACACAAAGCTCTGGGCAGTGTGCTATAGCAGATAACATTGACCTGCTTTTCTCCCATCTTGGCCAGATAGCTCAGGCATGGTTATCAGCATGGACGACATGGGTTTTCTTTGCACAGCCAGCTTCTCATCAGATTTATGGGGCACTATCCTGAAGAGACAAGGTGCCAATCATGCTTTACCTTCAAGTGCAAAAGTCAATGGCAAACATGCATTAGCGAGGACAGTAAAAAGGGAGAAGACAAGGGTGAAATAAAATGGCAGACAGAAAACAGGATGGCTGGAGCCACTGTCCAGACATGAAATATGTTGAGTACAGTTCAGCAGCAAGAAAAGATGCTGGGAGGAAATCAATACAACTGGTTATTCATCAGAAAAATTGTAATAGTGGGTATAAAATTATATAAGCTTAGTTTATAACAGCAGTGCTTCGTTTTCATAAACATACAACATTAAAAAATATTCAGCTCAAGAACTCTGGTGAGCTTTCCAAGCACACATAATATTCAATATTTACATCAATCCTAGGTTGCATCCAAATACAAAGTGCTGTTGTTTCATTTACAAAACTGAGAAATAAATGAAAGCATATAGGTATAGTTTATTAAGCCCTTTTAACACTGCTTCATAGTTTTATTTAACATGTATGCAGTATTAAATTGTTAAAATGATTTTAACTTCCTTTATTTTTCACTTGGAAAGAATTACACCAAATTTTTTTCTTAATGATCATACAGTATATACCAGGGGTCTCCAACTCCGGTCCTCGAGAGCTACCATCCTGCAGGTTTGAGTGTTTTCCTGGTGAGACTTAATTCA
>JBAMHV010000005.1:6895827-6918440 GCA_037177535.1 Pseudomugil gertrudae | reverse complement strand
TACTGTATATATACACATACCTCAAGCAACATATTTCCAATTATGTCAGTGTCAACAAATGACAAAATAATCTCTGTAACCATATGATTACCATTTCCTGCTCTTATCAACCTGTGGTACATCACAAAATACAGACAGTGAAAATGAGTAATGCCAACAGTATGGTGGGATTTATAGCAACATCACAACACTACCCATATATCTAGCAATTGAACATTGGATTACAAAAATGTACACACTTTGTAAGTGATAATATTTAATGTCACTTTATTGGTTATTATCTAAAATCTGCACAACTACTATTCACTTTTAGTCACATTTCTATCATTTTGCTGCTTAAGCCCACTGTTCTGTACCTGCACAGCTTCTCTGGGGTGGTTGCTAATCATTACTCCAATTTCAAGTGAACCCTCTTAATACTGGTTGTCCAGCCCTGTGGGGATGGATTGATTAATTTTATTACATAAGCTGCTGCACTGATTGCCATACCATGGCAGAAACCCAAAACAAGCCCAAAGCCATCTGATGTGGCCTCACTTTTCAATTTAAATGCTAATTTAAAGGACAGAAAAACCAAGTGTGATGATACAGTCACTTTGAAAAAAGGTTTAGATAACATGTTGCTGATAACAAAAGAAAGAAGTAACTCAAAATGCAACTGGAAGCTGTATAGGTGACTCTCTCATTTCCTCATGCAAAAGTAATCTGTTCATTTGCATATCAGAGGATGTCTGATGCCTTTAACTCTCCATGTGGCTTAACAAAATCAATCATGTTTTCCAGCTGTTTCACGAACAAAATCAATTTAGTTTTAAATTCCTTTTTTCCCCAGTGAGGCAGAATTTTTCTACTATATATCATTTAAAAGTCCAACATTAGTCTATTATGAGAAAAGTATAAAAGATTTTGGTGTCTTTGACCACCCTCAGCAACTTACTGTGTACCGTGCGTTAGTAACAATTGGACATCTACCACCTCCAAAGGGCTCATCTCATTGGTTGGTATTTCTAACTGTGATGTGGATCAATACATTTGTACCTGCAGTACGATGACCCATAGTCATGAGTGTACCAAATGTCCTCTCAAATATCTGTCACATTCTGACATCATCCTCCAAACACTTCAGAACTAGAGTAGTGCTGTGAGAAGTGTTGCATGTGACAGATGGGTTGGAAGAAAATGAATAAGATAAACTGAAATTGGTTTTGGCATACAGTTGGTTTTATAGTAATTGCTTTTGACTCATGGACGATGAGTAAAGTCACTCTAGATCGTTTTGAGATTGAAGATGAGAAGCAAAATTCCAAGACAATTTTAATTAGACCCATTTTTAAAAAAAGAGCTGGAGTCCACTCAAAAAGCTTTAATTAAAAACCACAGTGATTGCATTTTAAAGAATAGTCTAATTTCGTTATGAGATTAGATGACGTAGTGACTGAAGACGTGGTGATCGGTGTTGTAGCTACCCCGAAATGACAGCTGCTCTCGCTGTGGTGGGCCAAAGACTCTACCCGGTTCTGTAAACACCAGAAGGCCTGAAAGGAAAGAGGGCCAGCAACAAGAAGCAACCTGGACATTCCCATCAACCCTTGCGTCAATGTCACAAAATTAGCACAAGTAAACAAAACTGTGTCCATCTCAGCTTGGTTTGGACTTCTTGGTGTTGTTTTTCTAAAAAACTGGGCAACTACTTCTGACTGAAGAATACATTTCACAGTGGCAGCTTGACTTATGCAATAGTTCATGATTTTCTATGTTTGAGCAGCTGAGTGTACCTATCTCACTCCTACACAGATTCTACTCATAACAGCATCCAACAACACAAACAGACAGGACATGTAAATGATAAAAGGACGAACAATGATACTAGCACATTTTTTTCCTTCTGTACATTTCGTACATTGGGTGAAATTCTAAGCTGGGCCAGTTCAGTTTAAAAGTTCACCTTTTCAATGGGTACTTATTACACCATCATCTCTTGTCATGCAGATAAATGCAGCAATGAAAATGAATTGAAAGGATTAGAGTGGGTGGTTGAGTAGCACTATAGTCTTTCAGACAGCCACTGTTTTGTTTCTCTTCATATTAAAACAAATCCTGCATGGTGTGAGTCATTATGAGCCATGATTTGAGAGAATATTAACCAGTTTATTACAAAGAAATAGTTTCATCTGAAAAACACAATTGTGTTAGTACTGATCTGATGGACAGAATATCATAAAATAAGATTGAAAATATTTTTTTTAAATGGCGAGATTTCATTTTCTCATATAAAGATGCAACTTGAGGCAATAGTTTCAACAAGATGGCATTCATTGTCTCTGTGCAAGTTTTTATGTGATGACATCTGCCTTTTGCATCTGAACAGAGTTCATTTTACCAAAATCTCTAAGAGGGAAATGGAAATATGGATGTTTTACCAGCCATTGAGTTATACTGCCCCTGTTACTCAGGATACTTAATTTTATCTGCTCTCACTCCCAGATTGTTAGAGGTAGGAGTAAAAAGCATATAGTCAGGGTTTGCATTATTATACATGATTTGGTCTATATAGGAGCTGAACTTGGTCCTACAAGTGCTGCAGCTCTGCAGGTTTTCATCGTATCCCTGCACCAATACATCTGACTCAGATTACCAATGTGCAGAAATTCATTGGCAGTTGGAACCCTTTTTATTTGGGTCAGGTGTGTTGGTGCTGAGTTGAATAGTTGGATAGGTGACTATAAAACAGTGAATTAGGTTTGACAATTACAAAAATGTATAAAACTCCAGTTTACATTGCTTAGTGCAGCTGGGTTTCATCTGATGCCATGAAATGTAGACCTGAGTCAGGAAGTAAATGCATCAATGCAGAACCTTGCTTCACTCTGTTAACTTGGTGTGAAAATGCTTAAATTACATGCAAACTCCACACAGAAAGGATCCCGGCTGGAGGACATAAAATCACACATACAGTCAAAAAATAAATTTGGATTTACGGAGGGAAATTAAATGAATTACAAGTAAATCCAAGCACATAAATATAACTGTGATTTACTTGTTGTTAGCATAGCATTATTTTTACAAGCTAATTCATTATTATAGGTGACAAAGTGGTAGCCATTTAAATGTTTTTTTTTTATTCTACGGTAAATGGCTGCTCCAATCTCATAAAATAAAGGTAGGATTCTAAGCTTTTGAAGACTTTGAAATTATTTGGCTTTCAATATAATATCAGGTCTGTAGCAAATAAAGATTTGTGATGTGACCTGCATCACCACCACGTAAATTCTCCAGATTATATGAAAAGTCTTCTTAATTTAAACTATATGGTTAACATCGTAAATTTACATGAATATGTTTTTTGTGCTCATTTAATCCCTAAGTGGTACTTACTGACATCCAATGTGCTGCGTTGTGAAACCAGGTAAAACACTTTATTCCAGAAAACAAGAATCTAGGCATGTGTTGGCAATCTCACAGCATACACTTTCATTTTGGAGATATGGAACATGTACTTCTTATACATATTAATGATTTTTCTCTAAAGGTTACAATGTAAACCTATGTAATAAAGGAAATTCCAATAAGTAAAAATGAGCTTTTGGTTAATTTTGTATCCAATCCTCTTCTAAATGTTGTACTTTAATTGGCTCTTTGTTTTCAACAGTGCATGCTTCTGCATGCACATGTCATGTGACACAGCGGTCAACTGTTGTATCTCAGCACAGGTTTTATCAAATAGGGCATTCCAGACCAGAGTTTATGTAAAATGGTGGTATTTTCCACAGTGTCAATCCTCCAGTAGGATGCTCATAAGTAATTTATATGCTGACTCATTCATCTATTTGATATGTAAAATTGTAGTTTCTAAAATAGCTATGTTTTCTTTTCAAGTAGGGTCACGTGCTGCTTTGCCTTTTAATCTAATTTCTACATGTCATTCTAATTACATCCTTCTCTCATAATGCATACATCAAATCAATAGATGACAATGTTAAAAAGGAAGATTTGTTGAAACATACAGTGTGATCTTTTTTTTCTGTTTCAATATCTAACAGTTTCATTTAACATGTTCCAGGTGACAACCAAATGTCACCCAGGATGTAAAAATCACGCTCGTCAAAGACAACAGCTCTCATGTGCAGAAGCAGAATTCATATTACATAGTAAAGACAATAAAACTGCATCCATTAATCAGTTGTCCCTATTTTCCTCCCTCAACACAGCCACGTCATTGTGAAAGCATCACTTGCTGGAGAAACAAAGAATTGTCACACTGCAACATGTTAGCTTTCTGAACAGACAAACACAGACACTAGATACCAACGTTTACAAGTCAAATCAGCATAAAAAATAAAAGATCTGTGTAAAATAAGACAGCCGTTTACTGATACTTTGAACATGCTTGACACCCTATTGTGAATTTGGAAACAGACAAAAAACTCGCGTTGGGATGTTATAATTTTTTTCTTTTAACTGATGAACACAAACAAACAGAAAATATTACAACCGCCATTAGACTCACAATGTGGTTAAAAAATAATAGGAATACAACTCCCAGCACTACAAATCTGTGGATCCAGTCCTGGGCTTAGTTTCTATTTCAGAACGGTTCCACTCCTGATAACAAGTTAAAACAACTGATTCTAGCAGATAAAATCAAGCATCATCAGTCAATACTGAAAGCTTGTTTATGGTTATCTAAATTGTACATCTTCTAGAATAATCGAGTGGTGGTGATAGCTCAATGTTCAGCATTGAGGGAGTTAAATACACCACAGACACTACAGACTTCAGTCAGTACAGATCTTTGATGATACAGGGTGTATCAAAGATGATCTGTATTGACAAGTCTGTGGTGATGGCTCCATAACTATTCTGTGTAGATATACTGTAGGTACACATGAAACCTACTGCATGTCTGTATCTGTATCCCATGTTCTCCTATCTAGGTCTCTATGAAATACGCTTACCTTGCACCATACTGCCTGCTCTATGATCTATTGCTTATGAGAGTTACAAAGTGTCCCTCATTCATTTTGCTTTTAAGCTATCTAACAATACCCGAGTGAAATATGACTTGCTGGACTTTAAACGTCTCTCTCTCCCAAGACACCACTAAATATAACCTATAGCAGTCATTGTCTGCCACCTGCCCACTTAATATTTCATTGTTCTTTAATAAAGATTGGGCTTCCTTGTATTTTGTTACAGTGATGAGCTGTGATGGTGATGCTGAGTGGAACATTACTGCAGGGAGACAGAGATGTAACATAAGCCTGTACGACTGTGTTGGCATAGAGTCGATCTGGCATGCTGTGTGTGTGTGTGCGCTCTCGCTGTGAAATCAATATTGGAAAAAGGAAATGGATAAAGTCAAGCAAGTTGGTGGAGTTCAGTCTGAAATGTTTACCAAAATAGCTGATTTCAAGTCGATTTCATGGACTGTTGATGTGGCTCAATAGATGCAAATGGGTTTATGGAGAAAACAAGATAAATAGAGAACTTTCTGGATGCTCAACTTTGTCATGCACACAGAGAATAAGGAAAAGATTCTGAAACCCCTCCAAAATACAGTGTTTTAGCTGAAAGGCAGCATAAAGACAATCACCTTTCATCAGTGGTTACTGCTTTAGCTGATTATCTGAGTAAAATCTATCATATTAAACTGTCCTCCTTTCCCCTTCATGCCTACCTGTCGTCTTGCGTCTTTGTTTTGTCTGAAGAGAGAAGATGACCATTAAAGCTCCCATGATGCCCTCCAGACTTTCTCGCTTAGTGATCTGGAAGTCCTGCTAGATTTCACACACTTTCACTCCTACACTCAGATGGCTTGAGAGTGAAAATGGAGAAAGAAGAAAAATAAAGGACAAAAAGAGATGCTGGGAGCATCACATGAAAAATCAAGTCTTCCGTCCAAACTTCTCCTTTATATATCCACCTTTGTTAGGTGGGCTGGACATCGAGCGATAGGAGTGGGAGTGAAACATGCATGCTTCTGTTGAGTTTTGAATTTTGACACGCACATTCTGCAGCGCCCCCCTCCCTTCCCTCTCTCCCGTTTTCCCACTCTGAAGTGGGAGCCTGCCGGCTGATTTCTGCTCTGCAAAAGCTACTTTGTACCAGTTGAGCGTCTAGATTAATTGAGCGCTTGGAGAAAAAGCCAGTAACAGGCTGCAGAAAGATACTGCTGCTCTGTAACGCATCTATCCTCTGAAGGGGAGGGAGGAACTGGTAGAGGGCGAGAGAGCTCATGCTGCAGATAGTCATTTTTCCATAGTAGTTGCTTTTAAAACCACATCTTATGCTGTAATCGTGAGACACAGAGTGTACGAAGCTGATGAGGTGCTGGTGTAAATAAATTATATACAGGCAATCCCCAGTGGGCTTTTATTTCTGCCTGCTTATGCTGACAAGCCATTTTATAAACAGACTAATGACAGCAGAAGAACTCCCGTATTAATATAAAAGAAATCAATCCACCCACCAAAATTGAACTATGCCCTGAGATTACGAGCTGAAGTTTTCACTTGAATTGTTATGACGATGTTTAATGATATTTAGTTAGTACAAAACAACTAAATTTCTTATGTTAGATGTCCAAACTGCTAACACAAAACAGACAGACAGAAAATATAGTAGCATCATTTTCAAGTAAGTAAAATGAAATCCTGATTCTTTACTAATTTAGTGTTGCTTTCACTTAAGCCACTTTCACTTAAACTGCCTCACAGAACTGACCCTGCAGGTGTTGTTTAGCAGATTTTTGGAAAGACATTCAAGCATACAGAGAGGGTCACCAGGTTAGAATTAAGTGGATTATGTTATGTTCCCATTTCATTCTTTCCAGTAGGCTGGGTAAAACTTGACACAGACTGATATGTCACATCAAAAGAGAAAAATAGAAAGGAAAAATACTTCCGTTTCTAAAGCCACCCACGCACAGTTCAAGACATGAACTGTGTGACGGCAATTCAATTCAGAAACGGAACAACCAACCATTGCAATCGAGCACCAATTTGGACCCACTCCATTAACCTGCTTCCTGTCAGCAGCATGTACTTTGTCTGATAGCAGCAGGAGATCTTGGTACAGTGGCGGTCACACTGAAACAACGTTCAACAGCATCTGTCATCTAAGGGTTAGAGCTGAGGCAGGTTCTCAAAACTTTATTTAGAGCTAAACAGCAGAGAAAAGGCAAAATAACACACAGTAATGAATGCAATCATTAAAAAAATCAGGGACTTTGTGATCAAATCTGCACGCTGTTTTATTTATAAGTGGCTTTTCCTAAAGGAGCCTTAGCAGCAACAGGTCCAATCACTAACATGATGCCTGCCTTCTAATTTTAAACCCTTTTCTTTAACTAAGTCAGAGTTTTCTGTTCACACATTACAGTTTTGTAGCTGTATGAGTTTAGTAACCGATTCAGACTACATGATCCACATCAAACACTGTTTGTAGGCTGTTCCTGCTTTTTGCCTTGTGTTAGACAATATATTTTCACTGAGGTCAGATAAGATCAGATGCAGCTGAAGGATCATGCAGTTCTAAGACATATATAAAAAAAAAGTCAGAATAAAGTAAGTAGATTGTTCTCCCTTCAGGTTTATGAGCCATAAGCTTTCCTTTACTCCAAAATTATGGAAGCTGTTCTTCACATCCAGACATTAAATGGTGATCTACAGCTGCAATGCTTATTTATTACCTTCAACATTTAGTTGTGGATGTTTTTTTGTAATTTCATTTCCTCAAAATAAAGACAAGCCAAGCAGTTGTTTTTGTCCATTTTTTAATGCTTCCATTACTGTGTTGACAAGTGCCAATTACCCTGTATCTGCTACTTCCTGTCAACATGAACAGCAGCGTGGAGAGCTGGACTGATGACATACAACAACAAAATGTTGTTTCTGATAAGAGTATATTATCAGGCAAACTCAAAATTTGCATGTTTTTCATAGTATTAGGTGTCAGTGCATTAATGTAAACTATGCTTCATCTTACAGATAGCACTTTTAATTATGGTTATATATTTATTATAGTTTAATAAAAGATTTTTAATCACTATTCAATATCCCAGTTTTGTCCAACTGTAAATTTCTGATACTGATTTCTTTATTATAAGTTAGAGGAGACTTAGGTAGAGTTCAATATAAAATATGTACAAGTTGTGTACAAGTAAAAAAGTACAAAATACAAAGCAAAAAACAATATGTATAATTTCCATTATCACAATTAATGCAGATAGTTGTAGATATCAGAATTTAGATTCCACAATGCGCCGCCAGGTGGCTGCAAATTGTGGTAGCTCTGTGTTAACTCACGTGATTCTTGTAATGTAGGCTTTTTTAAGACATTAGCGTAAAGCTAATGCAGGACAGGAGTAAGGCAGAGAGAAAAACGATGGAGATTTAAACCACTTCTTCCAACTGTTGTGATGGGTAACATAAGATCACTAGCTAACAAAATTGATGAGCTCCAGGTTCTAACTAGGTCTCAGAAAGAATACAGAAAGTGCAGCTTTATGTGCTTCACCGAGACATGGCTGCATGTACACATCCCAGACTGCAATGTGACTGTACATGACTTCAAGATGGTCCGTGCAGGCCGCAATAAACAATTAAGCGCGAAATTAAAGGGAGGCAGACTTGCAGTGCTGCTTAACCAGCGTTGGTGTCATCCTGGACATGTCACTGTTATAGAGAAGATCTGCACAAGAGACATCAAACTTCTAGCTTTTCCAGGCTTCAAAAACAACATCCAAATGCATTTGTGACAATCTCTGGAGATTTTAACACCACCTCCCTCTCTGCTACTCTACCAATGTTCCAACAGAGAAAACAGAGAAAAGTAAAACATTGGACTGATTTTATGAAAATATTAAAAGTGTATACAGCTCCTCTGACCATCTGACCAGCATCTGGTTCTTCTCACCTCCTCCTACATTTATATATCTCAGTTAAAATAAATTAATCTTTGCTCCACATTGAAAGGCATGAAAGCACAGCTACTTCACATAACTCTTCAAGTTGTGCCCCAATACTGAAGATCAGTCCAAATCAGCTGAGCATGACTCTTCAAGCAGCAGCATAATTATTCTGGAGCAGTAATAACTTTTCATTAAAGCAGACAGTGTGGTGAATATGAATTTATAATCTCACTATAAAACACTTGGGGAAACTAAAATCAATCTTTTTACTTTGAGCTTTCAGAAACTTTCAGCACATCCTGAAAACATCTCGTTACAATACCAAAAACACACTACCACCCACAGATATTGTACATAGCTCTGATAGCTGCCCATTATCCTTAATGGTGGTCTTTATGCCTTCTTTCCTCCTCTCAACATAACCTTTCTTCTGACTTTTTTTTCCACTGCTGTCTTGCACTAGTTTGATACCATCTACAGCACTTTATTAAAATATATCCTGTTAGTCTCCAACTCTTCGTGACTCATACACAGACTGGTTAGCCATAGGTGGGTAGTTGCCCCCACTGTCTTTTGAACTGTGTGTAAAGGGAAATGGAAATGTACTTGAGCCATAGCTGCAGGAAGCTTGTGAACAGCAGTTGAAGCATGATGAGAGCAGTGAATCAGACTAGTTGAGCTGCGCAGAGGCGGCCTAAAACACAAAACTGGGCAGCTTATTTAACATTAAAGGCCAAACTCGATATTTTTTAGTTTGTTATTTTTTTCTATTTTTCATTATTATTTGGATAAAATAGACATGTGTGGCATTATGGAAAGTGCTGTGCAGTAAAGATGGTTGGCAGCTAAAATCATTCATGTCACACACAAGAAAGAAAGCCCATTTTAGGAGATCTATATCACTTCCAGCATGTGCTATATCTGGAATATTTTTACTACTTTACCATGTCAAAACACAGCTCTCTCTGAATGAGAGAAAAAACAGTTATACTGGCCTCTTTGAAGTCACCAGACTGAATTTTGGTTTTATAGGGCTAGCCCTTTCCCAGGTTAATCTTTAATATCTTTATCTGTAGTTGTGCAAAAAGGAGCATTTTCTTTTTCTACCTCACTTATCTTATTTGCATTGCAACTGCTGCTCGGCTGTGAGCTATGAATGTCAACTAAAATTTTCTAAGAAAAGCTCAAATTTCATGTTAATTTAAATTAGACACTTAATGAGTTAAAAATGAGTGCCAAAAAGGTCAAATATATGTAGCATCAATATATAGCCATTTATAGTGCACTATATATAAGCAGACACCCAGAAAAAGCTAAATAAAGCTCAGGTACATCAGAAAATATTTGTATCATAAAATGACCTGGATGTATCCTTTGAAAGAGATGTTTACCATAATGCTTAACATTATATTATCACTTATAAACATATTATAAACACTTATTATAATACTTATTATGAAACCTATTATAAACACCAGTGTCCAAGTTCTGTTCTTTGTCTCCATCTTTGGACAGTGTAGAGTCATCACAAAGCACACATCTAACCTTTTACGTGGTTTAGAGACCACAGCAGTAGTTTTTTTCAGACACTGGCTGTTTCACTTATTTGCTAGCTTAGAGATCATGGACCAAGTTCAACCAACATTCATTCATCACTTAATAAATCTAAAAACACTGTAACAAAGGTAAACTTTGAACAAGTACTATGGTTTGGAGGGATGAGTGTTTTTTTTGTGCATTTTAAGCTATCCACATTTTTCACATATTTATCTTGCATACAGTTTGATGTATGTTCAGTTTAGCAATATTTTTGCATTATATGCATTTACTTGATTTTATTATTTACCACTTGTGTTCAAACATCTAAATACTTGAAAGGTTTTTAACATTAACTACATTTGTCTCTGTATAATTCCCGTTTCTTTTATTGTTAGTGAACGAGCACTGCTAATTTTCTCCACTATGTAGCAGCAAAACCATAGCACTGCATCAGCTTTTGCAGTTTTTTTTCACAGACAGTCATATTTCTCCACACTCTGCTGACTTTTGTCTTCATGTCACAGACAGGACAGACAAGGAGGAGTTAAACCTTAAGACCTTTTTTTTTAACAAGTCTTACAGTGAGTTTAGCCATATGTTAGTTTTGCAGTCATGGGGACATCCCATAATGCACTGAGCTTTTTATACTCTGCTTATCATCCTTGTATTGATATATGACATCATTAACCTATTTCTCCTCTGTCTGCAGGTCTTACTGAATGAAAGCTGCAGTGTTAATGTTGTTTAAATATTATTCTGTCTTTCCTGTCCTCTCCACACCGTCAGTCGAGGCAGATGGCTGCCCTCCCTGAGTCGGGTTCTGCCAGAGGTTTAACTAAAGTTAAACTTGAAGCTCATTTCCCTGACCTACAACATAAGTAAATGCCTGCCCTGATGTTTCATCCATGCTGGTGACACAAACAAACAGAGCTGACATCCAATCAGTGCAACTAATGTAGAGGTCTGTTCTTGAGAACAACTGCTTTAAAAGAAAGAATCTAATAAAAGAGAGAGTGAGTAGTTGAGTTTCTTTTCTTTATAAGAAAGAAAAGAAACATTTTCAGTTATACCCATTATTGACTCACCATTTTACACACTTAGAGCACTTTAATAGTTTTGCTGATTCAAATCACTTTGATCCCTTCCACACTTTGACCTTGCAATGTATATTCAGAAAAAAAATCACATACAGGCATAAATATGAAAATGAGGCCATTTGATGTAATCTATGCTTAGACCTCTTATTTCACACTGGAGTTTCAGCTTTCCAAATAACCTCTTTTTCTTTCATCATTCAAATATCCATTTATATCAGTCTGATATTGGTATTAAAAAGAAGCATTAAGGAAACGAGCAAAGTAGCCTCCCAGTTTTGGACAGCAGAGGGTGCAATTGGTCTTGTAATACAAAATATTCATTCAGGCAGTTGTCTGACATCCAAATACATACCATGCCTGGGAGAGGCATCATCTTTTGTGCTGTTTACATTAAGCCCTCTGATGTTATCTTGCTAAAAGCATTCATGTTGTGATACCACATTTAATTTCCAAACAGTTTTTAGCTGAAAACATCTGTCTTTAAACAACCACACATCACATGCAAGATCAATTTTATAACAAAGATTAAGGGCTCTTGACAAAAAAGACCAATGTAAATAACAGAGAGCAGACATCCTCTTTTTTCCATGACGTAACGCTTTGCTTACCAAAAGTACACAGCAAGGAGTGTTGTTCAATAACAAACTATAAATCTTCTTCTAACACAGAATTACTGTATATGTCAGTTATAAGTAAGAATCCAGATAAAAAAAATAAAAACAGGTCAGGATGAGTCAATCTATCTGATGGCTGGGGAGAGTGGGGGTTATGAGGACAAATCAGAGCAGTATCCAAAACTTTCCAGCAATACTTTTTTAAGCACTGCAAGTAAAGCAGCTGCCTTTCAAGAGAAAATATAATATAAGACACAGCTTGAACATAAAAAAAGACAACAATAATTGAATCCAACCAGCATCCACTAGGCACAGTCAGCATTATAGTTTTAGTCTCCAGAGCTGCACAACCATCATTCATTGCTGTTTGCAACACCTTCATTGGTAACAGTTAACACTGAGAGGCTGCTGTAACCATTATATGTAGCTGTAGTGACATTGGGCTGCGCTACCTGCCCAGATGGTCTGAATCAGCAGGCGTTGGGACTTGTGGTGAGTGCTGCATGCACCTGCCATCAATCACAGTTGAATATGCATCTATTCATCAAAAGCTCACATTCCACAAAACGGCTCAAGCAAGACATTCTCCTACGTTTTTTACAGTATGTTTTATGTATCTTATTTTTTGCCATTCTCAATTTTCTCCTTTTCTAGAACTGAGAAATGCAAACAAAAACAGAGTGACTCAGCAGCTCCACTTTTAATGATGTATTCAGTAGATTAACTTTTATAAAGCTGTGAAAAAAATCTGGAGAGCTGGTCAGATGTGCAACTCTAATCAACCTGGTCTACAATATCATGAAAGCTAAGCATCAAATTAAGCATTGAAGTAAAACCCCTGAAGAATAATTTCTCTTTACTGCTCTCTGACTGCAAACACACAGATATCGCACCAACTTCCTGCACCACTGGTTACATGAAGCTATCCAACATGGACACCAGCCAAGCAGTTCCTGTTAGGCGTGAGGCTCAATTGCACCCGCTCGGCTTGATCTGTCATTAACGTGGCTCCACCTGCTGCCATTGTGCTCTCTATAGGCCTGAGCTGTGTCCCATTCTTTTATTACACCCCGACACGTAGCTGCTGTCTATGTGACACCAACCCCGCTGTTACAGATCACTGTTCACTTAGCCATGCAAAAACATCAGAAAATGTCCAAAATAAAAACCAAAACTCTGCAACAGCGGTACGGGAATGCCACCTTTTCTACTCAACCTGTGGATTTATGAGCAGAAACTGCACAGATGGTCTCAAGTTTTATAAACAAAACCCCTTTGTCATCTTTTAATGCAGTTGGATATTGTATTACAGCAGCATAATGAGCAGTGTTCACTCTGAATCATAACTACTGACACTAGATTCATCTCCAAATAAAAAGCTATGAAAGTCATGCTGAGATGTGAGGATAAACCCAATAAAACCAACCAGGGTGCAAGTTTCACTATGATTGCTGTCGTTATTTGGGGACAAAAATATAGCTAAATAAGCAGTCTGGATGCTGGATGAAAACCTGATTTAATGCTCCTTTAACGGGTGCAGTTCTAAACCCCAACAGCAATAAATATTCCTCCTTACTTCATTTTGCAATATTAGCAAGATTGTACACTGTACATTGCCATTCAACACATTATCTCATCCAATTATGTTATGCTTGAGATAGCAGGGGAGCAGTTCAGTCCAGTATGTCAGGATTTATATCAAGCACTAAAATATATTTTAAATGGGCAGAGTTTAATCAGTTTCTTCTATTTAAATCACATATTTTATTCATTTGAGGAGATGGGAATATATCCGGAATGTAAAAGCATACAGGGGAATGATAACAGCGGCAGTCCATGTGCATATAGAATTTATCATAGTTTTCATTAGCACTTTTGCTCAACTGGGTCTCAAGTAAGCAGGAAAACCAAAGCACAAAGCTGCTGTATTGTCAGTATGCATATATTAAACTTATAAGAACCTGCTTCATAACTAATTCAATCTATTTTGTATTCATACAGCGGCTAACTTCTAAACACAACTACAATTTGCTACTTTATTGGTCATAGTGAGTTTTTTTCATGTTTCATAACATGTTTTAGTTATGCATTACTTTGTAGTTTAAGTCTGTGGTCAGTAACACTTAATCATACTATTAGCATTTCTATGGCAGATGCAAACCACAAAACTATTGCAAGACCAAAAAGAGTTAGTCATTTACATTTGTAAGACTTCAAAATCATGTGTGTATAAAATACACTAATGCTACTGCTAAATCTAAACAAGAGAACATAATCTTAAGCTTGTGGGTCAGCAAGAAAGCCTGAAAGCATATAGAAGGTCTTAACGTCTGATCTTCAGAGTAGGATTTGTCTGCTTGATTAATTTACTTGGCCATCTCATGAGTGTGTTATAATGTCATAGGAAAATATGTTTCATATTTGACAATCCAAGTTGAAAGCCCTTTGGCAGAGTAAGAATAAAGAAGTTATTTGGGCTATTTTTTAAGTCATCAATTGAAATTGAAATCACTTAAGAAAGTGGTTGATAAACAATCAGATCTGCCAGCATTAATGTTGGATTACCCCTCCTCCTGACCCTGGAAAGCCATCTTGTTTACATGTTTGTATTTTAATGAGTATTACTTGTACAGTTTGATTAATTGTTTTTTATTGTTGTAATGATATTTTGATTTAAGATGACTATCTGTCCAGGGACTACAGATGAAAAATAGCCGTTTGGCTAAATCTGTACACTGTAATGTACACTGTCCCTGCTAAATAAACTAATAAATAAAAATAAAATAAAGGTAAAATGATATTAAAAAAGGCATTTTGTAGCATAGGGTGAACGAATTTGAACGCAAATCATGTGAAATACCATGAATGACACATTCATCAACTGCCCCAGGTCATAGATTAATCTAAACTCTATTAGCCTGACTCTGATGATAGTCACCAGCAGTGACAGGTGAAATACAAACCGTGTAAATGATGCTAACACTGCGGCAGCACTGAACAGAATACGTTAGCTCTCTATTTATAAACCAGCGGGTGGAGGGGAAACCAGTTTTCCTGTGTAAATGGTGAGACATGGAAGCCATCTTCTGTCACAGGACTGTGGCCCGTAACCAAATGCTTTCTGTGCTAGCAGCTGCAGTGATACTTGAGTATCACACACACTCTTGTGTTCTCTCACATCAAAGCCATATTACATGTCAGCAGTGGGACGTTGCAGCATGAGTTTCATCATGCTAAGCTTTCAGCTGCCTTTCAAGTGCTGAGAAAAGAGCAATGGCTACGTTTGGGGGGGGAACAGTCAATTTACTTTATTATCACTCTTATCAGATAGACTTTAGGGAGACAATAGATCTGAATAGTAACAGTATGCAATGAGATTACACGAGCATTCTTTGAGAAGATGTGTTCACTATCTAATTTAAAAGTTGAATTCAAGCCAGCTGCCCCTGGTCATTAATCCTTGTAGATTCAGAGAGTATATTGGAGTGTGCCTTTTTTTAATTCTTACCTCCACAGATCACTAGAGTTTAATGGCATTAGAATCGTTTAATCTTTTTGTGTAAATTCTGCAGTTCCCTGCATTTTTATAGGGAACTAGAAAGAAGTCAATGAAAACAAACAAACAATCTACAAGGCTCTCTGAAGTGTACCAGAAAAGGCTCAGTTCATACTGGCTGAAAAGCTACTATTCATTTTACCACATTTACAAGCTGTTGTCATTACAGTAATGTGCCTTTTCTGTAGCATCAGCTAACAGTAGATGTTCTGATTTTACTCATATGAGCAGCTCTGTTAACACATTTTCCTAGTCTGCTAGACTTAATCTTCACCCATCCTCTGATTTCTTAATCTCTAAATGAAATAAGCAAAGAGCCACTTAAAAATATTTTTGCATTTACTCACAGTAAATTCTTGCTATGTGGCAGGGCATCCATTATTTTAACTTTCAGAGTATTTAGTTGTTTAGAGAACCCATGCAGCTTCTGCCTATGACTGCAGAAACACAGCTTTATCACACATCAATGTGAGCAAGCTTTAGCTAGTGACATGAGGTTTGCATAGTGTTCCTTTCGTTTTATATCCATCCATTCCCTTGCCATCCTGTTATCATCCTGTTCATGGTCAAAAGGGGGCTAGAGTTCATCCCAGCCGTCGTAGATCGAGTATATCCTTGCCGGAAATCACAGGATCACAACACGGAGGAAACAAGACAAAGAACCACATTTGCTCACACTCACTCCCACGTGTAGTTTCAATATTCACCTAATAAATTAACATGCATGGCTTTGGACTGTGGGAGGAAGCCAGAGAAAACCCACACATGCACATGGAAAGAATTGAGACAAAACCAAGATTCAAACCCTGTTAGAATGAAGTAATGCAAAGCACAAAATCTGTGTAAATCATCACATCTTCACTCTTAAACAATGCATAAACACTGAATAAAATAGCTTGCAATGCATAGTAGTGTCGTGGCTTTTTCTTTATACTTTAGCATTGCAACCTGCAATTTATTTATTCCTTCATTCATTCATGGGGGTATCCAAAATGAAAGAAATCCTAATTGGTGGAGGATGGCATTACATCGTAATGAAGTGAAGACCAGTTTCAGTTTCCCAAATATTTTAAGATGGTACATAGGGTGACCATAGAGCAGAACAGTGACTATAAGCTTACTGCTAAAGCAACACTTGCGTGGTAATCCCAGACCTCATTCTAATGAGTACCTGGGACTGTGTTTGCAATGCACCATCAAAGCCCATCCAGCCTGAAAGAGCTGGGGCAGTTTCAACTTAAAGAATGGGCAAAAATTACAGCAAGTAGATGTGCCAAGATTATAGGGACTAAGAGACTTCTGCAGAGAGCCAACACATTTACAAGCCCTGTACATAACTAGTCTGTTTAAATTTAAACGGTAGTGTAGCAGATACACAAGGTGTACAAGCTTATGTAATAACCGAGTGAACTACAAAACAATCTGATAGACAACAAAAAGATAAATATCCGTCTAAGTATCAACATCTTGTGTAGCAGAATAAATCATAGAATAGTACAAGCTGATAAAAAATAGTGTAAGTTTGGATTAAACAACTTTCTCAGAACACTGCTGTGTGAGGAAAACAATTATTGAGCAGGACACAACGACTATTGAGGCGAGAGTATTTCAAAATTGAAAATGCATCCCTTTTATACTATAATCCAGTACTTTTCCTTACGCTTTAACTGGCCGCAGCAGTGTGAAAGATGAGACAACAGATTCTACATTATACATACTACATACAGTACAACAGAAGCCTACACAAAGCAAGTCATACATAACTGAGGGCTCTCTTTAAATTAATTATACAGAAATCCTCAGTTGAACACTTGTCATCCACCAAACGTAACATTTTTGAAACTCTTTAATCTTTAAATCTACCTTCACACCATTCTGTGGTGACGGAACTTGAACCCTTGTTGTAACTGTTTCACGATCCAGAACGTGTGGAGTGTACCCAGCAGAACAGTACGCAACAGTTTCATGAGTTTCTGCTCATTCAATTTTTATTATGTTTACTTGACTGGCAGATATGCATTTAAATTATACATAAAATGGTAAACACTGACCTCTGGGCTCACTGCCCTCTCAGATATCTCTGTTTAATATGAAGTGAATGTAAAACAGTGGGCTATTCTCTTAGGGAAAGTGGTAAATGGAACTCAACTGAAATGGATTAGGGGGAGGGCGTTGTTGCTGTATCGATGATGGCAGCTGTGGCTGTTAATGTGATGTTAAGCATTCGGGCTGTCTTTAAGTGATCCGGTCATGGCTCATTGATAATCCATATGTGGATGTGAGGGAGCATGTGGTGAAGCCAATTAAAAAACTGACAAGGATTGCCATTTTGAAAGTTAACCAGGCCTTCTAGGCACGGGGTTGGGGCTCTTGAGATATGACCTCAAGCATGCCACTCAACATCTGCACAATCAACAACTAACAAAATAATTTGCAAAATAACAAGAACAAAAAAAAAAAACAACAGGCTGAAAATAACCAGACAATGAAAAACAAAAGCCAGAACAACTTCAAAGAAATCTTAAGAGACAAAAGCAATGCGGCTGTTTTGATTTTCTCTTCAGTGGAGCATGTTGTCTAATTCATCCGTGGAGTCAGCTTTGCTATTTTGCCCCTGTCAAACTCATCTTCACTGATTCCTGTCAAGCTGATAAAGTCTCTGAATCATGTGGTCTGCCTGTTATTATTAATGCAACACACAGGCACACACAAGCATGGCTGTTTTCACTGTACTATCCTCCACATTCACTGCAATCCTCCTCTACTTCCACCCACCGACTGTATATAACAAATACAGCAGGTGGACACATTCCATGACATTGCATGTCTCATCAGTGAGGAAGATTTATATTTCTCACCAGACAGCAAAACACTGAGCCATGACAACACTAGCCGAGAGGCAGGATTTTTATAGTTACAGCTTCATATCACAGCACAATGTTAAAAACCAGAAGTTTGTCTGTGATCGTGCTGCTAATTTTGAGTACACTACCTGCAGGAGTCAATTACAGCAACCTACTCTACAGGTTTAATGGTGTCTGTGCAGTTTTAATGTGAGGTCTCCTCAATATGCAGCAAGTGCTTTTTTAGCATTCATTTGTCATGGTTGCAAGCATACACAAGTGTTAACACATTCTTTTTCAGGGAGTAGGAAAATTGCTGTGGGGAAATATCCACATCTACAGAAGAACAACCTTACACACACATATACACTAACCTGAGGTGAGTTTTGTGCCCAGAGCTCAGATTGAAAGAAAAAGAAATGGTGAAATTGAGCTTTTTAAAAAGGCATTTAGAGGCTCCTATGCTGCACCATTTATTTGGTGAAGGACACACATCAGTCCTTGGGTCTTTAGTGTAGCCCGAGCTTATAGATAAGGATAATTTCTACTCTCAGGAATGACTGGAAGGTACTACACTAGATTATGAATACAAGAAACCACATTTATAGGAGCAGAAATATGGACATGACCAAAGGAGAGATGTGTCTGGAATCTTGATCAAATTAAAGGGCTTGGAGTGAAAAATTCCCTTTCGGGCAGCTATTGATTTTATTATCAAGTGATCCATTAAATAGTTTTTCTGGTTAATCTATTCATTACTAGATCTGTAAAATGTCAGATATTGCAAAACTGTGCCCTTCGCAGTAGTCCATACCAAAAACAAAATGTAGCTTGGACACAGTGTTTGACATTAACTGTTTCCCACTTGCCCTGAAAAACTAAACTCTGCTTGGACAAGCGGAAAGTTTCATGCAGCTGCCTAATGGTGAAAACAGTGATGCATTCATTTTCCAGAAAACACTATTACTGTGGCCAGTTGTCCACAAGACGTGCATGTCAATCTGTGATGAGTCTGCCAATCACACACTGTAGTCATGACTTATCGACCAATCAGGTTCAGTATCTGTCATGCTGCTTGGTTTATAATATCAAATACAGCACAGCCAGCTGGTTAAATTTTGTTTGAAAATATTCTTCCAATTAACTGTTTGAATAAATTGTTTGAGCTGTAATTTGTTACAAGTTCCATAAATAAAATAAAAAAGTAAGTTGAAATTAAACTTGGCTACCAACATGTTTTGGGGTTTTAGGAGAATGTTTAAAGATGATTTTAAGATTGTGCTGTGCTATTTAGGATATCCTGTAAACTCAAGACAGGAGCTGGCACAAGACACTCATGTAATCCCTGAAACTCTCACAATTTACACAGTAATTAGAGAAAACATACATGTCTCCTATGTAGTATTGACATTATCATCATTTGAATGCTAATTAATGGAAACTAGATTAGGTTAATAGCAAGTTAGACAAATGTTGCAACTTTTTTGCGACAAAAAAAATTGGATACAAACATTTTCAGCACAAATGCTCCACAGCCTCTTTGGTCATTGCTGGTCATCAGAAACAGCAATTACACAAGATAAATCTAGTTATATTTTCACCCAAAAGTTAAAAAGAAAATCTAGAAGAGCAAACAAAAGTTATTTTTTATTTTAAATATGTTTTTTGTGAATGCCAAATACTCATGCTGATTTATTACAGCACACCATACTTACATAAAAGTCATATCAACCATACATTTTACACCAGGTTTACAGGGTCTGGGTTAATACTCTATTCTGATTGGCTGCAATTTGTCTATAAAGTGATAATGAACACCTACAAAAAAGATGTTCCGCATAAATAGCCTGATTGTGATTATTGCACTGGCTCAAACACTGCTTGGTAACCATCTTGAAGGAGAGCCAACAACCCCGGCAAAAGTGTGCATAAACCAGCTGGGCACCTGTACGTGACCCGCAGCAGACTCTACCAGGGCGCTCCTCCCACCGTCTTATATACCAAGCTGTGTGTGCGAGCAGGAAGCGAGGTGGCCAGCCCGGCACCCAGACACACACAGTCGTTTTCCTTTTAATCAAAGCGTCTGTTTCTCCCCATACTCAAGCGTGTGAAATCATCCACCTGTTTTCAAATGTTAGATTAAACACAGAGAAACTCATGAAGGCAGCCTTGGTGAATAGCAGATAACAGATACAGGTCTGGGCGTAGGGCCCATGGGAAAGTGATGAACTCTTTTTATAACAGAGATGGGATTCAAAACAACACATTTCAAAGTCTCTACTTCATTCCACTCTTGGTGTTTTGAACAACATCTAATTAGTGAAGTTCCACATAAGTGCAGTAGTTATCAGAACACAGTGTAACATGGGATTTAAAACATCACATATAAAAGTCTCTACTTCAAGTGCGCATGTAACATTCTGTCCACAGCAACAGTGTACTCACACAAGCTGTAAGAGGTGCACTTGCTCTCTGAAATGATACTTTGTATTGCTTAACATATGATTAAGCAGTCATCTCACTTTCTCCGCTGATCAGACCTAAGTTACCTTGGCAACGCATCACATCGTCACAATGACAGATAAATAGTCCACTCAGCCACTTCTTGTTAAAAACATTTGATTTTAACGGTAAAAAAAAACCCCAAAATTATGCATATGTGATCATGTATCGGATAGTTCACGACTATGGCGTCCATTATTTTCTGATAATGGACACCTCGGCTGGTATCATTCCTTACTTATTATTGGTGGTGTAAATCTAAACCCCTGTGGATTTTCTTTTTAAAAATCAGCCTTCAATTTGCATTTTAAAAAGTAAGTTTGAATAAAGGGCAAGCTAAAAATACCAGAGCCTTCCATGAAATCTTAATATCAAAGGTTGGGATATGTATTTTACAGTGACCTTAACAGCAAAAGAGAAAGAAAACCTAAAAAGCCAATATGTTCTCAGTATTCTTGGTTGATAAGTGAGTTCACATAACAGTAGCTATTCATCTGTGGCTTTAGACCTATTGATCAACAGCAAATCGCTCCAACTCTACGCTGCAAACAGAAATTTCAGGGGAAACCTGGCTGATTTGAAACTCTTGGCATTGCACTTGCTTTGATCACCAAGCTTGGCAAATGATCATTGCTGTGCAAGTGTAAAATTTTGCACAATAATGTAGCCAAAAAAAAAACATCTTGTGAAACTGTCCTGTGTTTGTTTCCAGGATTAATTATTTTGAGATTGTCTTGCTGGTTTAATGAGGGAGCTTGTTTACGGTGTGTGCAGAAGCAGACAGGCTTACAACCAAGATGTTGTCATCTCATATTTTATACTTGGAAAAGACACATCCAATCACCCTTGTCTGGTGGGGGCTGGGGGAAGAAAACAAAACCAACACACAAATATGCAGGCATTGCATGACAGCAAGGTTTGACAACAGTTAACAGAAATTAAAATGTCACAAATTTGATCATGTACTTGGTAGTATTTTGCAGCTGTAAGCATCCAGCCCCTCAGCTGGAGGTGTCTCTGCTGTGGCAGGTGTCTGAGTCTCTGAAGTGCTCTTCAGGAAACAACCAGTTGACAGCCACCCACAATTGCCAGCTTTTTACTTATACAGAACAGAAAGTGTTAAAAGTCTGAATCACAGAGTAGTCTTGTAAGAGTCATAAAACCCGATTACATAGCCAGGCTGGCGTCACAGTGGTGCTCCAGATCTGGGCCTGGGGTCAATAGGCAATCAATGAATTACATTTCCCATCTTCTAAGCCCAGTAATAGATATTGACCAAATACATGAGGAAATGTTGATTTACTTTGTCTTTTCTCTGGATGGGGTTATATTTTGCCTTAATAGTCAGATTAAAAATATTACAGACAATGTGCAACAGATTTTTTTTTATATATTGAGTTTTTCCTATTAATTTGCTCAGTTGGAAGAGCAGTTGTCTTTTATTTAATTTTTTAACGTGTCTTGTCCAGCATCCAAGCAGGCAGAATGATGGTCTGGCTGCTGTATTGTGCCGAGCAAATTTGCTTTTCCAAGAGGATCATCATATATATA
>JBAMHV010000005.1:6865138-6884391 GCA_037177535.1 Pseudomugil gertrudae | reverse complement strand
GTGGATCTGGACACCAAGTACATGTGCAATGCTATCCCCTACTTGGGAAAAGATCCATCACATCCAACAGGAGAAAGGCTGTCAGAGAACATTGTTGTGAAATTGATGGAGCCATTTATAGACAAGGGAAGGACTGTGACAATGGAAAATAAAATTTTTGTGCTTCTTCTGCGCAATACAACTCTGCTTGGAACCATCGGCAAAAATAATCTGTCACTAATGCACATGTGTTGTACAAGGCATGCACGGAGTCCACTGAAAGCAGATGAAGATTCATTCTGCAACTTACATATGAACTTCAAAACAGGTCTATGCAGGAGAAGGCACAGCTGGAGGACAATATGAGGAAGCATGTTGCGGTGACAAGGACTGCAACAGGGAGAACAACGCAGTTCCAGGTGGCCATCCTGTGCAACCGAAACCAAAGCACTGAGCATTGTGTGCAGTGTGAAAAGTTCACCTGTCGCAAATGTAGAAAGGACTCACCTTGGGTTTGTGGAAAATGTTAAAATGGATAATTGTGTGCAAACAGTTTGCAGTCTAACATCTTTGTGCTTATTCATTGATTCTCTGAAATAAATGTTATCCATCACTGAAGTCATATTGTTTGTCAATCATTTTCTAAGCTGAAAAGATAAAGAAAATAGGATAAGATGATAAGATTATATTAGATACGCTGATAAGACAATAAGGCTTATTAGTCCCTCCGTGTGCCAAGTAGTGCTACTGAGAAGCTGGTCTGAGTAAATAGCTTGTTTTGTGTATATATACAGTATATGTTAATATCATATAAGTTTATTTTGCTGCAGCACCAGTAAAAGAATCAGACACAAACATGTCCTAGTCTGTTTATTTATTCATTCATTTATTTATTTCTGCTGTCCAGCTGTTGAAAAAATTAATCTGAGGTCTCTACAGATCTGAACTGAAAGTTAGATGCTTGCATGCATCTTGTAATCTGGGTGGGGGAAGCAACATGCAGACTATACCACATTTGAAAAACAATAGACCAGTAGTGGGGTGATTAACTACAGTAGAGGGAGGTGGTCTTGCTGGGAAACCTGAATTTGGCAGGCCTTCTAGTGTTAATGGCAGGTGTTACTATGACAATCACATCTTGCTGGAAAAAAGCTTCTAAATAAAATAAATATTTAGTACATACTAATTTTTTTAGTATATCATTTCTAACTGCATTTCCACTTAGCAATTTGATATAAACTATGCATTAATTTAAATGACAAAAATACATTCTATATTGGGATGCATCTCGTTATGGGGATATAAAATAAGCTATATCATGATATGAGATTATCACTTTATAACGGACACATAGCAGCCAATCAGAATTGAGTATTTACCCCAATCATGGTATAAATACCATTAAGAATTGGTGGATTCAACATCAATAGTACTGTATAATAGGAGTCTGGATATGTACTTTAACTCCATAACTCCAAGAAAAAAGCTAACTTGCCTGACAGTAACTAAATCTAACATGGTGTAGTTAAAAAAGTAAAACACTTAACACAACCCATCTTGATAGCCATCATTTTCATCAGCAATCCACACAGCATCCAGCCTTAGATATGAAATAGAAATAAAAAATAAAAATAAAAATAAAACACAAAGACTCAAATTCCCACTGGACTGCAGCAAGAACATTTTCAATAAAACAAAGAGTTCAATAGTAGAGCTTAAACTTCTGGCAATATCTTGGGCCTCAATGTTAAACCACTAAAAATATTCAGTAGTTCTGTATAAATTAATTAACATGCCCCATGCCTATGCCTTTTGCCCCAATTCTTTTTTTATTGCCCATACTCCTTCCCCCAGTATAGGGACTTTTTTCCCCTAGCCACAGTAATTGTCAGATAGTGTTGCGTGGAGGGGACACCATCTCTTGTATAACAAAGTTTAAAGCAATGCAATTGATTTTTTGTTTAAATCCAAGAAAGAAAACCCACAGCTCAACAACAAGACCAGGAAATAAAGTGATTACATGTGAGTAAGTCAAAATAAACTTAAAGAGAAAAGGAGAAACACGACTGCAAAGCTTGAAACAGAAAACAGGATAATATAAATAGAGAAAGGGGGCATGTTAAAGCAATACTGCAGACGTTTCTGACCTGAAAACGTTTAAATTCAACAACTTTGTACATTTTTTTGTAGCGGCCATGGTTGATGTCTACTTAGTAGTTTGATCCCCAGACTCTTCAACATTTAAAGTTTTTCTTGAAACAACAATTGATCTAATGATCCTTTGATTTTAAAGCAAAATCAATGCAAAAAAAGGACCCTTATACACACCAGTCACCACCCCTCTAACCAATATTATGCAGTCCACTTTGTCCCTCCATAAGAGCTTCCGAGAGTGTCCTGGACAATAATAAATCCTCTGCAAGATCAGATTATGTCAGATTTGTGTCTGGGGAACCTGGAATTAGGGAGAAGACTGTTTCTGTTCTTTGAAAAACTTCCTCAGCTTTTTAGTTGGGCCCGCTGCTGTGTGTCTGGGGTGTACTGTGGAAATAAGAACTGTGACTAGTCTGCAAAAAATAGGTTGGTAGGTAGGTGGCAAGTGTCAAAGTAACATTGATGTGAACAGCAGGATGCAGGTTTTTCCCAGCGGAACAGTGCATTTTTACAAACCAGGCTGTGCTGTCTTAGTTGTTTAAAGACTTTTGAGTGCTTAAAGTGCAATAAGAACATGCTCAAAAACTTGCAAGAATTGTTTTGTGGAACCTGGACAAGATTTTAGGATGCTTAAAGTATAGCTGCTTTACCATTTACTCTGAGTAGATTTTTAAGAGACAAAAATCATTTCCACCTACAACTCATAAACAGCTTTATCTGAAAATTACAACAAACATCTATT
Organism: Pseudomugil gertrudae; assembly: GCA_037177535.1. Taxonomy (NCBI): domain Eukaryota; kingdom Metazoa; phylum Chordata; class Actinopteri; order Atheriniformes; family Pseudomugilidae; genus Pseudomugil; species Pseudomugil gertrudae. The sequence goes on along the minus strand of JBAMHV010000005.1, from coordinate 6,881,516 downwards.
TTTCAACAAAAAATTCGAAGCCAAATAGATAAATTTATTACCCACTACAGCCAATGCTTCATACAGAGCCCATGCACATCAAGACTAAAAATAGCCCAACCATTCCTTCCACTCAGAGGGACTCTCGTTTACAAACATTAGAGCAAATGGGAAAACTGATTACTCGAGCTGGCAAGGGAGAATCCAAATGGACAGTGCCACAGGATAACCACAGGCCCAAGTGGTCTACAAATACAGACAAATGAGGACAAACGCTGTCCAAGCAATCTGCAGGATTGGTAAATGTTGTGGTGGGGACAGAACCGATTGATACAAGCCAAAAAAAAAAAAACTGAATTCTTGTGGCAGAGTATCTGCACTGCACAGCCCCCTCATTCTTCTGAATAACACCAGTCTGACAACACAGTGGGTTGGAAGTACGGACATAAGAAAAAAATAGCTGTATTATCCAGCATATTAAGTTAGATACTTTTAGAAAACAGCACTAAACAGACTCATTTCCATAATACTGTAATGACTAGAACACTGTACTATAAAAAATGTAAAATATGCACTACTTTAATCACTCTTTTCAACTATGGTGGAGGCATTTTAGTGACAAGCTCATCAGGCTAATTACTTCTAGTAATTAATAAGGTTTGATATTACACAGCGGCACATTTCTGAGTATCCACAGCAAACGAGATATTAACATTAGTCCTTAGATGCGTGTTTTATAAACTTGTGTAGTGGGAGAAAGGAATGCTTTAAGCAAGTAATCAGTTTATTTTCTAATTGACCTCAACTTTGCTAATGTCTAAGAATATTTCATATTGGTTTTACAAACTTGTAATCCAACAAAAACGGTCACATTTATTTTCCACTCCAGTGAGCACACACATTCTCTCTTTGTTTGACACACCACTAAGCCAGATGGTCTGGCAATACTTTAAACAGGCCCAAATGACCAGTCACTCATTTTGCTCACTTTTAGCCTGACAAAGCAGAATCTGTGTAGAGTTTTAGTTACTGCAAGATATCAGCAGCAAGTTCCAGTAATACTTGTGACATAGCTAAGCCCAAAAGTGAGAATGAATCTGTGTTGCTCTGGTGTTTGACAGCAATACAGAAGCAGAAACCAGAAACCAGAAATGGGCAGACACACTGAAACAAAGACAGAGAGCTGAGCCTGTAAGGAAACTGATATGGAAATATATCTCAGTCCTCATTCTGCAACCGACAAAGGCAGTCAGCCCTAAAAAGGGGGTCACGGTGAAAGGTCATTCTGCAAAGTTAAAAGAAAGTTGTTAGAAGGTTACACTCTTTTTTCCATTATCCAATGGGCTCAGACAAAGATGCTGTGGATAAATAGAAGATGATAATCTATTGCTAAAAGTCAACCTGGTCTTGTATTTTGTTTGTGCATCCTACACACAGGGGGGCAGCTCACAAGCTACTAGACCAGTGATGTTTTGGGGGGTTCTTTTTAAAAATATAGCTCATGAAACTAAAAAAGTTGCAGTCTTGTTGGTTAAAATGCAAACCTTTACCCTCTTTTATTATAAACCCAGATGCTCATCAGATGAACGAGACAGCTGCCACATAATTTTGGTGGGTATGAAACGAAATGTTATGCAACATGGTTTTTCCATCCGTTACTTTTTCGCCTGCCCAACTAAAAATGGGAGAAACGTTCAGGTGCAAATATACACTGCTTTACTGCACAGCATTACAAATAAATGCTTTTCATTTCATGGTAATTTCTAAAGAAATGTTCCAATTCAGCCATTGAGCTAAAATTAAATAGCAAAATATTACAAATTATCCCCAAGCAAGGATTTTTACCTCTTATTATAAATTCAATTATATTTGCTGAGCATAGAAAGGTTTATACTGTTAAGCTGATTATTTCAGAACTGGTACAAATGCTGGAAGTTATTCTACACACTAAAGTTAATAGGCATATGTATTAGTTTAGGTGTGAACTTCAAACACTGTATAACAATAAATGTCTCCAAGTACAATATCTCTTCTAACTACACCATATAAAAACAAGGGTTAAATAAACCACTGCCTCATACCCCTTGTAATAAGCACATAGTTGCAGACATGATGCCAGGCCCAGCCAGCTTGCAGGTATCAAATATTCAGTGTTTGGCCAGGGATTATGGGCTTTGAATTAGCTGTCCTCATGGGACAGGTGGAACATGACCTGTTAATAGTCATCAGGAAACCACAGAGAGGGAAACAAAGAAGGGCCCTCGCGTCATTGGGCAGGAGCCAACACACATGCTCACAAGTCAGCCAATGCCTTTTCAAGTCCATTCACTGAATGAGTAGATCACCCGAGTTCACAAAGGGCACCTAAACGCACCTTTTACTGAAGGTTCACAACATTTTCAGTACTGTGCTAAATACACTATAAGTTACTGTAAAAGGAAGATTAAAAGCTACATTTCTAACCTTAGTTCACAGAAAGATAGCAAACTACTTTCTGACTGCATTAGATATCCCAAACTTCCACCAGCAACCATATAAAATATCTACAGTATGTCATAATGATTTTCACTCCAGGGTGTAACAATTCCTATGTACGAGTATGATTCTTTCTTCATATGTAAGACGTCCAAAATGCAACTAATAATCACATAGCCAATACTTGAAGCAAACTAAAATCAAAGCACAGGCAGCATGTAGCTGATTTTTGCAGCTGATAATGAAGCCAATTTTGGAGGGTCATCGGGTGAGTAAGCCTGCTGTTCCAACAGCAGTCATGGTCATGTGTTCCCTGTTTACATGCATTAACAACTGCAGCTCTGCTAATTTCCAACAAGCTTTTTCCCTCAGCAAATGGTAAATTGGCAGACTTTTATTTACACTGGTTTAGATGCCGAGCAGCTAAATTGATCTCTCTTCCTAGTTGCATTTTTGAACATCTGCTATGATTAGCACCGATACCAAAAGCAAAGATGTTTGCATGTTAAAGCCATGTGCTGAGCTTTGTAAAGCTCAAATGAGCCCCAACTCCAGTGGAGTTAAATGCACCGAAAATGAAAGACAGGAACAGAGAAAAGGAGGGAAGATCACTTGCAGAATTTTTTTTAAAATACATAAGCTAGGTGCACTGACAAGGACAGAAAGGGTAAAACTGGATATGCAGCATTTTGAGTCCCACAGATGCATGACTGCAGTGATGGCTTCTAACATATAGAAGGCATGAAGACAACAGGCTAAGTATGGACATTTTAGGGGATTTTTATTTGAATAGTGAAGCCTTTCAAAATCAGCTGATTTGTTGTTACAACATGATGCCATAAATAACTAAAAGTATTTTATTTCCCAATGGAAATTGTACAATGTGTATGAAATGTTTGCATATTAAGTGTTACAAAAACATTTTTTACATTGTTATATAAAAACTTACTGTTTTATTATTAGCAGTAGTGTTTCTCACAGAGCAAGTAGCAATTTGTGGTGACCTCACCAGTGAGGGAATCGAGATTCAGTGTCGTGGTAGTCAGTGGAGTTGGTCCCTGGGTGTATACATAATGTGTGCAGCTGACAGCTGTTAAACAATGTTGTGTCGGTGATGCTCAGGTGGATCCACATTATGCAGTTGCAAATCACCGATAAAGTAATAAAGATGTTTATTATATTCAGATCTTCTACTTAAGAGCATCAGTTATGCATGTAGAATGAAAGTGAGAAAGCAAACTGAATGACCAAAAACTTTTTTTTTTATTTCAAATTTCCATCGGGAGGCAAAATCTGTTGCGCATGAAGTTTATTACGTGTTGATGCATATGTGCCGATGTATAGGAAACCCTGCTGTAGGTAAATGAGACAGTGGGTCAGGAAGACGTGATCGAACCTGGGTTGGTGGTATTTATGACGGAAGCTATGCTATGTAATCTAAGCAGTCCACCCACAGCAGAGTTCAGGAACAACAAAACCAGCTATTTTTCCTGTCTAACTATGTGGACATTTTGCTCCTGAAGCAACTTTTTTGTGAGGGTTCCCTCTACCCAGCTACAATTGCCAGTTCATCGGGCGTTCCCAGGCCAGCCATGAGATGTAATCAGTCCAGCGTATCCTGGGTCTCTCCGGGGCCTCCTCTTGCAGGGATGTGCTCGGAACACTTTAGAGAGGCATCCAGGTGTAAACTGTTATAATCATACTAAATCGTTTCATAACAATCACAACTGATAAAATCACATAATCCAGCATCCATCATATCCACTACAATATTTCCTCTGATTGCTTTCAATTGTATAGAAGAAATATTTGTCAATGTAAACATAGCTTACGATTACCCACTTGATTCAACTGTAAATAACATTTTTTTAAATAATTTGGTCAGCAAGCTGGGATTGGCTCCAGCCCCCCCAACCCTGTTAAGGGAAAAGTGGTAGAAAATGGATGGATGGATGGAATTTGGTCAGCTAAATTTCCACTGAAATGTATAAAATATGGTGGTCTGAATAGTCCAAACCTGGACTGTTTTATTGTGATGGACTTCCCCTCCATGTCCACAGATGGGCAATGGTCCATGTCGTAGTCTAGCCTAGACAGATGAATCGGTAATCCTACGATTTCAGGCTACTTGCTGGTGTTTTGCATTGAATGGTTTCTTTTGACCAACTGCATGAAAATGATGATCAGTGATCTGGTAGGTGTTGACAACAAACAGTTAGCAAAATTTTATATTTCAGTCCAATCTTTGTGGTTAGGGTTAGCTGGGTTTTAATAAACAGATGGACCAGTAAACTTTATTTATGTAAAACTCAAATCTTTTAAGAGCCTTACCCACTTTAAATTCTCCCTTTGTAGATAGCCAGACAGGCTTTAGCAGTTAAACTGCCACTTAGCTTCGGGGATGGATTTTAACTTGGCATTACTGAACTTGAAAGATCCAAGGAAGAAAAAAAAGCACCACATAATTTGGAGACAAGCTAAATCCAATTTAGCTGATTTAGCTATAAAAAAAAAACTTTAGAACATCTAGAGGAAAAGGAGAAAAAAAGCTTGTTTGACATTTGCAGGCCATTGCACCCGATATGTAATTATTTAAAAGTTAATAAAGTAATTGTTCGGCATTGTTCCATTATACTGAACACAGCAAACAAAATACTCAGCACTGCAGCAAACTAAAGAAAGAAAGAACAATTAATTTCTGAAGCCCACAGAAATCTGTGCATCAGTGCAGACTAGTTAAAGGCTCCTCAAAGCTTTCGTGGCACAGTGATGACAAACTTTCTATAATGTATTGTCAAAAAAGCAGAGGAGAAATTAAGATTGTTATGTTGTGTAATGTTAACAGTATGTTTAAAATTATTTACAGCCCTCCAAGCTTGTTCTAATGACAGGGAATGGATGATGCATTGCAGAGGCTGGGATGACTGACACAGCCACACGCTTGGGGATGAGGCCAGCTGTGAAGATGTGGTGAAACATTACACAAAGTATCACAGTGACCCAAAGCAAAAAGCAGATTTAGTGTTCTCTGCAATGCAAGAACAAAAGCAGGAAAGAGAAGTTTAAAGAACAACATCTCAACCTAGAGTATCGATTCTGTAGCAAGAAGACACTGAAGAAGTGTCATTAGATAACTGAGCAGGATAAAAAAGCCTGCTTCAGGAGATTTACAGCATTGTGTGCAGAGGACCACAGACATAGAAATAAAGTAGATGGAAAAACTAAAACTATCTACCTCCATCTTCACGATATAACTTAAAATCCATATTTTATCACTGAACAATTAACTGTCGGCTGCTGATAGATGAGTTGAGTTCTACTCATAAGTTACTTGCATTTGTATTCTTATTTCCCTTTATTATGTTGAGCTTTTTATCATTTTTCAGCCAAATAATTTTATGTACTCGGAATGCATTATCATCCTGTTTCAGATATGTTTTTTTTCTAATTGTTTGTCTGTTTTATATAAATTAGTGTAAATGTAATAATTGAATAACTAGTTCATATTTTGTCCATAATCTTTATTATGTGTTGTGAAAACTGGGTCCTCTATTGAAAGCTTTAAGTAACTTCCTTCACATGCATATCTCTGAAACTAAATGTAAACTCTGAATATTTAGTTTTGTGTAAATTAACTCAATTTGATCTTGATGTATACTTCGTTATGCAGGCAGCTCTTTCTGCCTGCCTGCCAAGGAGGCCATGTTGGAAATGTTGTAGGAGATGAAGATTTCCCCTGGTGTGTGCAGCCAATAACTTTCTGCTTTTCAAAGGGTTGAATATGTGCTGACATTGCTGTTTGGATTTATAACCTGGAAACCTGCGCATCTGTAATTTGTCGTCCCCCCCACAATACATTCAGAAAACTCCAGGACTGCTGTGCTGCAGTGATGTCATGAATACCAATGGTGGCCTACTGTCTCTAGCAACCAGTTTCTGTTTAAAATGGTCAGGTCTGTTTGGATCAATAAATGATTTCCTGTGTTCATTGGAGATATCTAATGATCTTTATTTATGGTTTCATATCACAGCCAGAATGATGGCAGATAACCCCCAAATGGCAATGGCAAAACTGGACCTTTAAGCGTTTAACACAGCACAGATGTGATTTACAAAATAAATAAGCTCATGCATGTGCAGGCATTGGAAACTAAGAGATCAATGAGGTAATGGGGCTTTTCTAGGACAGTGAACATCTCAAATAAAATCCCATGGTCTGCTAACTGACTCCATCAATCATTCTCTTCTCCTGGTCATCCAAATATGTCCTTGTCAGCTCTCCTCCAGTCAAACTCCATTTTTATTAATCTGCTCCACAGGCTCTGTAAGGAAAGCTAATATGATGAGTTTATAGATAAATAGATTCATCCAAACATGATCCGTCTATTAACTGAATTGTAAGGTTTTACATTTCACATCTTAACACAGGTTGTAGTTGAACAATTTGCAAAAGATAAATTTTGTGCATATATATATATATATATATATATATATATATATATATATATGTTTTCTGACTTTATCTGCATCGGTAATAGGAGCTAAACATTGTCTGAATTGTCTTATTAAAATTAAATATATAAAGCAGCCTACGTGATTAAACTTCCACACCCCATCAAAAAAAGGCTGATTACATTATTCCAGCCATGGCTGAGCTTAGTGCTCATACATGAGTATCATATCTAACATGAGGTGGTAACGACACTCCCAATTTCCACATTGCCAGAATACAAAAACATTCAAGGGGAAGAAAACCCCTCCAAAAGATGTAAAGGCATCTGGCTATCTCAAGATGTACTGATGCAGTTGGGAATATGAAGTGTAGTCTGATGGTTGTGCAAAACAAGCAGAGAATTAAACTTTTTTTATTTGCACCTTTCGTTTTTCTTAAAAATGCAGATAGTTCTGAAGTTTTGGAGAAAAACAGATTTTTTTGACAATCTCATATCCCATTCACTTTTTACATGAATTTAAATAAACTACATATGTTTTGCAAAGACACCTCAGAGCAGTCTTGTTGGATTTTTTTCTAACTGGTATATTATTTAAGACAAATGTCTGCGGAAGGATACAGCTGTCATCCTGTCACTTTGCAACATTATAGTTTTATTGTAAAAACATTAAACTTCTTACAATATGATGTGTTTTGTAGTGAAAAGGTGAAATATAAAGTTTATTATTCTTTGAATTAAGAAATTGAGCAGTAAATCAGAGAAATGTCTGGGATTAAGTTGTACTTTATAAGAAGACACTGTGATGGCGATGCTTTGCGTGACATACTGTATCTTGGTTTCCAACGTTTACAGTCAGATTTTTCCCAGAAGACCAAAAAAAAAAAAAAACGTCACAACAAGCTCAGACTCACAAAAATGTAGTTACTTAATCTTTAGATTTTCTTTAAAATTCTAGCTTTTTTTCCTTACAGACCAATATAACAAAAGCTTCTTATCGCTTCAGCATCATTATCGTGATGTATGGTTTTGCAAAAGTCACATTGCAAGTCCTGCAATGTAGGAGAAAAATGTTCAAGGATACCTGACACAGACTAGTGCCAGAGAAAACCCATACGTTCAGCAGTCATAGATAAAGATGAGATCCGTGCATGTTATCATAAACAGGAGTATAATGTTATAATGTAAATGCTATTTAATTGATCTGTTGAAAATGCATGTATTTTTCATATTTATATTGTATAAATGTTTTTCATATTTATATATTGTAGGATTAGAAAACCATCGCAGTGTCAGTTTTTTATTTTACATATTGTGCTGCGCTGAACATTGAATAAATTGAATAAAAAATATATGAATCCCAAGAGTTTTTGTTTCTGTGGGGGTTTTGTTTCTTTGTTTTTTTCTTTGCTCGACTGGTTGAGACTAGCTTTAGTCTATTCGTTTTACCTCATTAGAAATCCTACGTATCATAAAGATGTATAGATAATCTTAAAATACAATAAGTCATTAGTCATTTCCATCTGTTGGGTGAATATCTGTGACAGAATTTACAAAGATTTTAAACTGCACTAAACTATGTTTCTGTATAAAAATAATACATGTGTAATACTGTCTGTTCAGGGCATTATTTGACTTTACTGTTTCTAAAGAAGCAATTCATGCTCCTGGTGAACATATAGCTCATACATTCGAGTTGGTCTCAGGAGAAATAAAGTAAAAAAAATTTTATGATCAATAATTAAAATATAGCAAAGATGACAACATAATAGTATATTGCACCAAAACCAAATTAAGACCATTTGTGCAGTACAAAGTAATGTCACATATCAACTTAGACTTTGGGGAGATTAAAAAATATAAAAAGCACACAATAATCATATCATGTAATTGGTATTTCAATCTGACCTAAACAACTTATTGGTAGCTATGGAAACCAACAATATTTTGCTCTGGGCAGATGGATTTGGTGTGATTGGAAAGCTGAAACAGTCGACTCTTTTTTAATAGGAAAGTCCACTGATGGGGCTGCTTTCTATCCTCCACTCATTCTCATTGCCTCTAAGGTCAAGGAGACTGAAGAAAATAGGCCAGAGCTGTATGAACAGCTTAAATTTTCCTCAGCTTTATTCTGTAAAGGACTTCTTTACACATACATGGTTACAGCCATTACAAGAGAAAATACAATAAATTGCATATGCTCAGAAACATGTTTTTCATCTGCATGTTCATAAATCACCTCTCTGCAGCTTAGCACCATACAGTGGAATCATCAACAACCCATTTTACAAAAGCTCAGTTATTGCAAGCGTCTCGTGTGACAGGAAACACACAATTCAAAGATGTTTGTGTCAGCAAGCTTTGTAGTAATTTCCATCTGTGCAGTCACAAAAAAAATTAGCCTACAGTGTACTGTAGAGACCAAAAACAAGCATACCTATTCTCAATCACAGAACCTAACTACTGCAGCAAGCTTAATGCATAATGCACAAGGATCAGTGTATACGACTGCCGATAACCTTTATCCTCTATTAAAACCATCGTGAAGTAATCTGCAGGTTATCCTTTATAATCCAACATTTAATCTTGTTAAACCCACTGATTCAGTACCAGCCTTATAAGAAAAACTCATAACAAAAGAGTGCCCAAAATCTCTAAGACCTTGCAGCATAATTCCAGCAAAGAAATAGCTAAAAGAATTCTATGTGTGTACATTGTGTGCAAAAACTTTTGCTTCTGGGAGGATTTCAGAGGGATTCATCTTCAAGTTTAAAGACTTGTCACAGGACTTGTATGTAGGAGAAGCGCTACACATGTGGAGCACTAACTTTTGCATCTGTTTAAGTCAATGCTTTTGCACATGCACCTCAAGGCAGTTGAATAATGCAAAGTAGGTGATAAATCAAAACCCACTGCAGAAATCCTCACAGGCTTATCAAGCACAAGTGTCTACAACTTGAATGCTGTATGGCCTGACAGTATGTAAGCTAGATGTGTTAAATACTAACTTTTTAATAAGGTAAATGAGTTTAACTGAACTGTATAGGAGAAAACTGAAAAAGCCCAGCTTATTAAAAAAAGAATTACACCAAACACTAAAACAGGAGGGATAACCCCAGTGCTCAAAGCCTTACCGGTGTTGAGCGTTCCTGTTATAAGTCTGAACAGGTACTGCGCAAACTTGAAGATCTCACGCTTGCACCGTTTCCTGCAGCTCATCTTTGCTCCTCAGGGACAGGATGCTTGGAGGGGTGAGCACAAAAGTAAGACTCTGGATTCAACGTTAACCAAAATAAATAAAAAAAGGGAAAAATCCAGGAAAGAAGGTCAGTTTTACAAAGTGCCACAAAAAGGGCAAGTGTCCTTTTCTTTCCTCCACTCGTCTTGTGTCAGCGTGGCCCTTGTCTAGCAAGAGTGATGTTCATCAGTGAGTGGACAGCTGCGAGAGGGACTCGTCTTGTGTGTATATATGTATCCCAGCTCCTCTGTTGCGCTGCTCCAGGGTATGTCTGTTTGATCAACACAAGGATGTCATGTGGTCTTTTGTCAGGTCATTAATATTTGCTTTCCGGCAGTTTACCTCCTGCTCTCTGGGGAAGGTTGAAGGGGCTTCTCTGTTTCTCTTCCTCCTACATTCACTCCTCTCCTCTTGACACTTTTCCTGCAACTCCTCTCAGCCAACACTCTCCTGCTCTTCCTCTGTGTTACTATTCTTCCCAACACAGTGGGTCTGTCCCTCTGTGTCTGTCGCAGACACACAAACACACACTCCCACACTTGATCTCGTAGTGCGCCTGCTGCTCGCTCTACTCAACACCATCTGTGGATGTTTTACCCTCCCTGACGGTTGCTATGGAGGTGTGGCCTGATTGGCCCAAGTGGAGGAGGAGGAGGAGGAGAAGAGGAAGAAGAGAGATAGAAGGCACATGAGGAGGAGGAAATATATAAAGGAGAAATAAGGGGAAAGTGTCCACTCCAGTGAATCGGCACTGTCAGTACATAGTGGCCCTGTTGCATGATGTGTAACTGAACGTTTGCTCAATGACTGACAGTAATGGACAACTGTAATGGCACAGCACAAGCTTTTAGAACACACAAAAAAGGAAAACAGACTGAGGGGGTGGCAAACATGCTAAAATAAAAAGTAAGAAGAAACAGAGAGCAAAAACAGCTGCATTTTCCAGGAGATTTTAGATTTCCTGCATCGATATATCAAGGTCAGTGTTAATAATGAGTGACAGGCTACACCCAGCATCTGTGATGGCATTAGAACCAGCCAAGTGCATCGTCATTTCAACTCATTAGCCTGCACTGTACTTCAATTGCAACCATCTATCAATGCCAAGTTCCTCCATTTGAAAACCTTGTCATTTAGTAATTCCCTTAACCGCTTCTGGTGCAGCATCATTTCAGAAAACAGTGATGAAACACATTTAATCAGGTGGACAAACTCAGGTGTGAGATAATTTGAGTTTAAACTTGTTTTTTTTTTATTTTTTTCCTCCGTGGGGTTAAGAAGCTATAGATCAAATAGATTTCTATTTGTTTAGGTCTTGCTATAGACTCTACAGACTCTGACCTTCAGGTTCTGGTTAATGGGTTGAGCTACAAGTACTTTTCAGCCAAAAAAGAGCAGTAACAGGTTGTTTCTATTGGCAGGGATAAAAATAAATAAATAAATAAATAAAAGCATGCTTGGAAAAAATTAAAGGCTTCAAGAGCTAGGAATAATGTGTGAAACTTATTACTGGGTCAAAGCAGCACAGAGAAGTAGTGCATGGTCTCAAATGGATGAATAATTTACATGGTACCTTCCAGGCAAGGTAGAAATTCAAAGGATATACAAATTTTTGCTTAATTCCAGTGTTCACTAAAGCAGTCTCTCTAATACTGGTTTGTAAGTTAGTTTCTCAGACATCATCATCAATAACTGAAAAACCCAGTTCCTAGTTTACAATAAAGCAGAGTTTTAGGCAATATATCATTGTCATCTTGATATCGCACAGTATTTGAGAATGTCTGATTCAAGTTTAGGCTCACATTTTGCAACTACCATCAATCTTGACCCCCAGGGAGAACACTTAATTTCAGTTTCACCTGTCACGCAACCCTTGGTTTCCATTTCTATCCATGTCTCCGATAAACAAACACACCCCTGAAGTCTCTGTAATTTCCACGGGGACGTTCTTGAGCAGCAGCGCTGGAGTATTTTCAGGTCACACACTGAATACACACCAATGTCCATGACAAAATGAGCTCGATGAGGTTCGTCACCTCACTATTTCTGAGATGAACAGATGGCCTGTGGCACTTGGGCTGCAAACAGGCTGAATAAAACACTTTTTCCAAGTACAGCATTGTCGGCAAACTCTGCATTTAAAGGTAAACGTCTTCTACTTTTTGAGCATACAAGCAACTCCCCAGATCACTTTCAAGGCCTCCCCAACCCCCTTATTCAGTGTGTGTTGTGTGGAACATATCACTACATTCCAAGTCCATATACAGTCAGGAAAAACTCTCAACATGAGTCCTGTTTGACATGATGAGAATGGTCAAGGCAAAAGAGATATGGAAGCAATGGACCACGCGTTCAATGTCTAAGTTTAAATAGAGAGCAGGGTACAGGGTTTTTAAGATTAAAATATATGCCAACAAATCAAAAATGTATTTTTTAATCAGTAGGCAGGACATGTATCATTGGACATTGAAAGAAATAGTGTAATCTTCAGTTGTACTGCTAGATATATGCTGCTTCAGGCTCTAGCTCAAGCTCCATTTTCTTCCGCTCTTGATAATCACTTTCATTCAACTACACTGACAGATACAGGCACAGAGCTTTTCTGAATAACTTAACTGAAGCTTTGTTCCAGAATCATGTACCCAGAAGCTTTAATAAAGGGTAGACCCATTTCCCTTTTGTTCCCACAGACAGGAATCTAGAATCAAAGTTTTTCAGCATATTTAATATGAATAATGTCAATATGGCGCTTTGAAAATCAACTGTGAGGAACCGAAGCAGAATATAAAAGCTTAAGCTAGTTTGTTTCTCAACAATCTAAAATTACAATTATGATGAAGTTGGTGCTGGCAAGTTCAAGATGCAGGTAAATTTTCCGTACATCGTTTTCTCATTAGCAGTCCCCCTCCTCTCTGGAACATAAAATCCCAAAGAAACGTTTCTTTCTTTCAAGACTTCAATGCAACTTTGTCACGTTACACCCTGCAGCAATGACTGGAGTAACATTCCACTTGGGAGGAATCTGACAGATTTATTGATCCATCTAAAAAACACTGATTGCTGGTGCCCCGCAATAAGAGCCACATTTACAATGGAGCATTTTCCTCCTGCTGTATGGCAGCAGCTTGATATCACAAAAATAATGCAAAGAGCAGCTAGTCATCCAACACAAAGTCACATCTTTCTATTGTGAATTGTTGGTAAAAAGGAGATAAACTGGCCATTAAAAACAGATTGCCAAATAACTGTTAATGGACAACTTGAAGGACATTTGGATAAAGTGTCCAGTATGTGGTGTGCTATGTAGTGTCTCACGTTATTGTTGTTTAATTGGAGCAGAGCAAAGTCAACTGGCCATGAACACCATTATTTATAGTGACTTCTTATCCTCTCAGTGTAAGCATGCTTATGAATTCATCAGGCTTACGATCACTGTTCCTTTTTATTTGCTTTTTGTTATGGTTGTTTTAGACCCCCTTGAACTAATTCGTCCACCTGGCAGAAGTGCCATTCTTTAAAATACCACCACTGTCGTTAGTAAAGCCCTAAAAATCATCTATGTTCCATAATATTGCACATTTAGAAAATTTCACTATGGGAAAAAAATCTCATGGCCTTAAAATGAATATAATTTAGGAACTATTTTTTAGTGAAAAATTATCAATAAATTTGTCAATTTAGACCTACTGACATCATCTGGCAACAGATAACCCAGCCTATTTTTTTTTTACTCAGTTCATGTTATATGCTCTATGTAGCATTTTACTATTATTCATATAATTATTCTTCTTCTTATTATTAATAAATCTAAGAATTGGGGAGCAATTATCAAGAAAAGGCAGCATAATTCTAATGAGTTTACATACATTTTGAGGTGTCATGTAGGTCTGGCTTTCGACCACTGCTGCTACTATGAAAAGTCTGTGAAATCTGGTCTGAATATGTATGTTTTCTGGCAAAGGAGGGTGTGTATTCACTAACTATAAAATCAATACAAATACAACAGAGTTAGAGGAAAGGCTAATTTTCATCAGCAGTTTAAAGAGACATCTGATGAGTGTAAAATTGATATAGAGACACCGTCAACAGTATCTATTTTTCTCTTTGGACAAACACTGAAAATTGTTAACACAGGAAAACTATTATTTTAAAACTTGATTTTATCAAGTTAACTAAATAAATATCATTTTACTGAAAAATGCATTGTTACTTTTGTAATCTAGTACAATTAAGTCCTACTTTCTTTTACTTTTACTTAAGTAAAGAAGCTGAGTTAGTACATCAAGAGTATTTTTTCCCAAACCAGTAATTAAACTTTGAATTAGAGGGCAATAATATTACACTGAAGGATTAGCTGTTCTTTTAGATAAATAGTTTTTACAACCCCTATTTTAAATGTAGTTTACTTACTGAGTCACTGTAATTCATTACTGAGCTTTACTCAAGCTTGTTGGGTGGTTCCTACTGTAGCCATCTTGGCAGGGTTATGCATGCCATTGCTCCCAGAAAATACAAAAATGGGCAAAGAGCTGGAGCTGAGACGGGGCCTATTAATCTGGGGGTGGTTGATGTTAATCAAACTCCAAGTTACCTGTAGCTAAGAGCTAACTGAGGTAACTCTGATCATATGGGACCTAGTGCCTAACAGAGGAAAGTGGGGTAAAGCTAAGGTGCATCGCCAGCATAGCTATCTTTCAACACCAGCTTGCAGTGAGATGAGCTGTGTGTGAAGCATACTTGCACCTCAGCAAAGCAGATTTTTAGAAAACAACCTCAATGCCAATATGCCATAAGCACAGTATGAAAGACTTTAAAAGGACTAAAATGTAAACTAAACAAGACACACATATTTTGACTCAACAGTCTGTTAAATGCCCATCTTTTATTCCACAGCTACACATTTTACAGAGAACGTATAAGATTCAGAAGAAACCACTACTGTGATTAGAGAAGTCACCTTGGCAGAGATGGCTAGCCTTAATATTCCCACCTCATTATGTAAAAAAATAAGCAAATAAGAGTTAGTGATATTCCTTAAAATTTCATTAAAAAGACATGCCATACATAAACTCTACAATATAAGTTTGTATACTACAACACTTGGGATTTTATTGAATACACAGAGATGTGGAAGTAGACTATTATCACATCTGTTTACTATCTTATGTCAAAGTAAGGCTTGTAGGAGGCTGTCTGAATAAACACTTCTAGTCTATTTTAATAGTAAGGTCAAAAATATATGGTAACTGGAAATAATAGCTATATAGTAGACTCCATGCAGGTGATGCATCCAGTCCCCAGGAGAATAGTTAAAAATGTGCTTTGTGCCCAGATGTGCCCAATGAACACAATTAAGCTTTAAAAATGAGGTGGTAATAAATAGATTGTTGCCAGACATGTAATGATACTAAAGTTGAACATTCCTACAGCAAAGAAACAGTCAATCAATATAAAATAAAAATCTTGGAAATGTTGCAGTATTAACAAGCAGGTAAATTTTAACAAGTAATTATAGGTAACAAGTAATTAACACGCAATCTGAACCTACAGTATTTCCACTGTAAGAGGCTGAAAACAGCATATATGTAGAACATTTCAAATGATGTTTTGAAGCATCTAATTATATGAAAAACAATACAAGCTCTTAAAAACGATAATTGTACAGTAAAGGGTGAGTTGACAGAGGCTTTCTCATTCTGGTTAGATGAACATTGTATAAACCATCTACAATCATGTCTGCCGTTTTCCTGAAGAATTTGACAAACTTGTGCATATAAAACTGGCCAACATAATGGTTAACAGTCTATAATGATACAAAGTCCAAATAACTTTAAATACTCCATATGAGGTGTGTAACCAAAACAGAATGAGAATCACCAAAAATTGCCACAGTCACCTTCACATAAACAATAACCTACAAAAGCTGTAAATTTTTGCCGGATAGTTGATCAATTTCAGAAGTCTGAGCCCAGTGAAGACAAGTTGTTGGTTAAAACACAAGATTAATGCTGCATTTTAATAGCAAATTGTTTGACACTTGGAGCACAACCCGCATCAAGGCAAAGTGGGTTTAAAAAACTAAAAAAGCTAATTACAAATAATCATAATTATGATGACAGAAAATTATTTCTGGTTACCAAAAGTCAGCTGGAGGATGGTCATTTATCCTACGAGCATAGAGGTTTTAAGGCTAGCAAAAACAAATTATTATAATATAAGATCACATAGGATAATA
>JBAMHV010000005.1:6833294-6851992 GCA_037177535.1 Pseudomugil gertrudae | reverse complement strand
CCCCAGGTCTCCACCGAGCCGTTCACTGCGGTCTGCACGGACCGTCTTGAAGCCGTGTACAGACACATTACAGTCTGAGATGTGTTCATGCAGCCATGTCTCGGTAAAGCACATAAAACTGCACTCTGTATTCTTGAGACCTGGTTAGCAACTGGAGCTCATCAATTTTTTAGCTAGCAATCGCAGGTTAGCCATCACAACAGTTGGAAGAAACAGTTTAAATCTCCGTCGTTTATCTCTTTGCCTCACTCCTGCCCTGCATCTTCATCTCTTTCTTTGAAACTCCGTTGGGATTTGAAGTGTTATTTCACTGATAATCTTGAATTTGGAAAGCATTATCAGAAAATCCTGGAGGTAAACAAGTCTCATTGCCATGGAGACTCTAATAACAAGTCTTAAAATAGCAGAAAAAAAGATATGCAGAGAGACTCCCATGTAGCAACACTTCTGCTAGCGTAAAAAGTCTTCATGAATGACCCAAACTGACAGCTGATGTCTTAAAAAAAGACTCCTATATTACAAAAATCATGAAACATCACGGCAGTTAACACAGAGCTAAAGAACTACTACTGTTCGCTGCCACCTAGCGGTGCATACCAGAATAGTTTAAAATGGTTGTTAAGATTTAAAACTGAATCTATTAAATATCCCTAAATTTCTAACCATTGTTGTACATAGAGGTTCTTTTAAAATAGAACTACCCATACATGTAATGGTTTCATGTTACACAACAGCACAATCTTTACTAGATACAACTTGTTATATAGGTAAATCAAGCCGCCTAAGAATGTATAATATAACATAACACCAACTAGTATTAAGTCACCTACCAATTGCTGGGATTGGCTCAGTTTCCCTTCAACCCTAAACTGAATTAAGCAGTATAGAAAATACATGAATGTAAGAATAAAACTGGTATTATTGAAGGGGAGTAATAACTGCTCAAACACATTTTTTTACTGTTCTTAGTTGTGCAAAGTTCAGCTGGATGAAGATTAAACACGTAAAATAGCTCTCATCCTAATGTGTTACTTAAGTGGTGCCTTTTTTGTGTGTAGTTTGCATGTTCTCCCCGTGTATTGCATGGGTTTTCTCTGGGTACACTTTAGTTTCCTCCCACTGCCCAACGGCATGCATGTTAGGTAGTTTGGTTATCCTAAATTCTCCACAAGAATAAATGTGAGTGTGAATGGTTGTCTGTCTCTCTGTGTTGGCCCTGCGATGGACTGGTGAAATGTCTAAGGTGTACCCCGCCTCTCACAATGTCTCAACGATGGCTGGGATAGGCTCCAGCTACCCATGACCCTTAATTGTATTAAGCAGGTTAAGAAAAATCACTGAGTCATTAGAATCATTAGACTTGTATTAATAATGGGAAAGGTGATCACTGGTTGTATTATAAATGTGCAAGTCAGTGCTTAAATAAAAAGTCACTTTGCACAATTAAGTCACTGTTCACATGTTCTATTTTGACCTCAATGGAAAATATCAAAAAGTTCAGGAAAGATGATGAAAACAATGTCAAAGGATTTGGAAAAAAAAGCATAAGCTACAAAAATATTTAAACTTCACCTTTACTGTGATGCAACTTTGTAACAGTAAAATGTCAGCTGACATCTATTTTTTACTGTTAGTTTTCTGCCTTTACTTTGTATTTGAAACCCCCATGCCAAGAATAGGTTAAAAAGACAGTTTTCTGAAATGCAGATAAGACTTAAATCTGCACTTTGATCAATCTTCTGAGCCTTAATTTAATCAGACAAATACGCAAACGAAAATTCTTTGAAAGGTCATTAAACTAAACAGAAAATCTGAGTACATTTATTATTTGATGCAAGCAATATGCTAAAAATCTGAAGAGATTTGCCTCATTATTACATCATCCTTACTTTTTTATTACACTTAAAAAGATTTGTAGTTGATTTAAGATACCGAACTAGCTTATTTTTCCTAAAGAAACATGTTTTCTTGCTGAATACAGCATTTAATAACCACAGACATTAAAAGGCTGCCCTTTATCACTGATTCCGTTTATAACTTTTATGGACAGAATTTCTAGGTGCAGCCAAGGTGTTGAAGGGATCCAGGTTGGTGGTCTCCGGATTGGGTCTCTGCTTTTTGCAGATAATTTGATTCTGCTGGCTTCATCTGGTCGTGATCTCCAGCTCTCACTCAAGCGATTCACAGCAGAGTGTGAAGTGGCTGGGATGAGAATCAGCACCTCCAAATCTGAGACCACGGTTCTTAGTCGGAAAAGGGTTGAGTGCCCTCTAAGAGTGGGGGATAAACTCCTTACGAGTTTAAGTATCTTGGGTTCTTGTTCACAAATGGGGGGGTGTAGATGGAGCCCAAGATCAACAGGCGTATCAGTGCACCAGTTTGTCGTGGTGAAGAGGGAGCTTCGCCTTCTGGCTCAGCTCTCAATTTACCGGTCGTTCTATGTGCCCACCCTCACCTGTGGTCATGAGCTGTGGGTTGTGACCGGAAGAATGAGATCCCGGGTACAGGCGGCTGAAATGAGTCTCCTCCGCAGGGTGGCCGGTGTCTCCCTTAGAGATAGGGTAAGAAGCTCGGCTATCCGGGAAGAACTCAGAGTAGAGCCGCTGCTCCTCCACATCAAGAGGAGCCAGATGAGGTGGCTCAGGCATCTGGTTAGGATGTCTCCTGGACGCCTCCCTGATGAGGTGTTCTGGGCACGTCTCCCGGAGGAGACCCAGGAAAGGCTGGACGGATTACATCTCACAGCTGGCCTGGGAGCGCCTCGGGATTCCCCCAGATGAGCTGGCAAGTGTGGCTAGGGAGAGGGAAGTCTTGGCTTCTCTCCTTAGGCTGCTTCCCCCACAAACCCGACTTCAGATAAGCAGTAGAAAATGGATGCATGGATGGATGAAGATATTAAAATGTAGTCTTTTTGATAGAAGTTTACATCTTGCCAAAATTCCAATAAACATATCCAAGTCACTGTGACATGGACAGATGCATGCTTTTTGGCACTTACAGAATTAACTAAAATTGGTCATCTTTTCTACATTAAATTTAGCTTGTGGTGGACTCATCTGCCTACATAACTTGAGTTCAGTGTTTGTATGGCCATCTGAAACAAGCAAAGTCAAAGAAGTCAGTTGGAGTTTTTGTGCAGAATTAACATATTTCTTCTTCCTTGTTTAAAAACATTTCTGATTTCAATTCTGGATGCAGCAAATATTGAAGCCCATGTGGGAACTGTGGTTTCCATTCTTGGCAGTCTCTTACTGGCATTAACTAAATCTTACAACAAATTGTCTTGTGTAGATGCTGAAAGAACAAAATCTCATTTGGTCCAGTTGATGAATATCTGATTAAGTAAACCGCAAAGGGATAAGTCACATCTGGGCAGGAGAGCAATGAGGAATGCTCCTTTTATATCCAAACAAGCCATCAGCATCGAGCTTCAATTTATCTGCTGATTGTTAAAACAAAATAACTTAAATCTGTGATAGCCTGACTTGTCCATGGTGTATCCTGTCCTCTAATCGCTGGAATAAGCTCCAGTAGAGAAAATTAATTCATGAATTACTTATAACCTTACAAAACTTTGTCTCACTTTCATCTTTTTGATTTGCTGGAATCAAACCTATATAATGAAGTTGACCAGTAAACCACAGTACAGAATTATTAGCAGTTTTTAACCAAATTAAACAATAACACACCTATGTTTTTGTTTTAGTTTAGAATGCCTTCTACCATTTTCTGCATGAACCCGTTTAATCAAAATGTATGACGAGCAGAAGTCTGAACTTATCCACATGAACGTGACTGTGAATGTCATCCATGATTATTCCTGTAGTTGTGTTTACTGGGTGTATGCCATTTTGATTCAATGAACCACACACATTTTTCTTAAGCAGTTATTTTTTAGGCTTCTGCTAAACAGATGTTTTAAAACACCTCTATTAAATGTCATTGAAAAATTTCATAAGTACAGAACGTTTTTTTAAGAAGAGAAGTTTTTACTATGCACAGACACATAGTAAAACACACCTGGTTCATCACCTAATTTACAAACACCTTCCTCTGGTAATGGTCATGTAGAGAGACTGTACATGACTGATTGATAGATCGATAGATCGATTTGAATTATGAAGCAAAATATTTTTTGTAAACAGACTCAACCTATTTTAATCAGCAACTTTGCAAGATATGTATGATTGCAAAAATCCAAACTCCATTTGAAGATATTTACGTTACAATCATCTTCAAGCTCATTTATTGTAGCATTTTCGGTCTGGCCATCAAAATACTATAGCTAGCAACATGAAAAGGACTCATGGGAACAGGTATCATTTTTTTGTTTTTCTACATTCTTTCTCAAGCAACCATTTTCACAACATATGAATCACATGAATGACAACAGTAGGACATGGCTGCAACTCTGCCAGCTTGCAGTCCCTTGGCAATCACTCTTTTTTGTTCTACTCCAAACTGAGAGGCTGCATGCTGGCTCAACTTCCCTTCTAATCCATCATTGCTTTTTCCATTTTCACCTTGGCTCTGCACAGCTTCACATTCTTGACCAAGTGGGTAACAACAGATAAAAAAGAAAATAGTGAGATCCTTCTCTACAAACAGACATTTTGCTTTAAGCTACAAAACTTTTTGCAATTCATTACTGAAGATAATCTTCCCATTGTGTCTGTGGACATAATGCTAATCAAGGACATACCCCCCCACCCAGGAGTATCTTAATGAAATTCAACAAGCTCTTCATTATATAGTAACATAGTGGTTGGTATTATATCTTCAGGTATTAGGGGCATTTGAGCAAACCATCACAGTGTGGTGTTCAAACTGCTTTAAGCAGTATCATACTGTGGACAACTCCACCAATTAATTTCAAATTAGTGAGAAGCTGCTGTGGGATTTGAATGTGAAAATAACAAGGAAAGGTGACAATTCATCTTAGAGCTACAGTTGTTAGATGAGAAAAATAATGGATGGACTTTCTCACGAGGATTCATTTCCAGTGAACTGGCCAGAGCAAAAGCAAATCAATTTGGCCATTTCTATACCCTCTGAAGGACATGACCCTGCGCTGCCGTCTCAAGGTGAAGGGATAGTGCTGCTTATAGCTTCACATAGTACTACAGCACATATGTGTATACACCATATAAAACACCTGTCCACATTTCATGTCTAAAGTTATATTGATCTGTATGGCTTTGTCTATGATATAGAAAGGTAACGCAGCTTGCAGGACACACTGAGAGCTTGATAACTTAGCAGATATTAACAAAGATCAAGAAAGAAATTACTAAATAAGATTTTTTCTCATGTTTGGCATGAAATGAATTGGATAATTGCCAAGGATCAAAGCAAACCTGAACATCCAATCAAAACAGAATATTAACCCAGTATCCCTTTCTATGCATGATCCTCACATTGAAATAGCTTGCTGGGCCACAATAGGAAAAAAGCTACATCTTTGTCAAAGCGATTGCATTCTAGCCCACTGAATTACTGGTGCAGTGCAGAGATTCAGAGAATTTATGACAGTATCACTACCTGAGAGTTAGGAGGAGTGTGATGCTTTTGGGGTGGGTCTTATCCTGCAGGGTTGATTTATTCAACAGTATTGCAGAGTATTGCTTATACAGTGTTGTGTCACAAATGATATAAGATTGTCAAATATGCACATGTGTATACATGCACAACTACAACTACAGCATGATACACCGACAATTAAATGTTATCTTTAAATACAACATACCATAAATGCTTAGCTTTGCATTTTGTTGATTAATTTATTCAAATAGATGTGGTAGCAGCAAAATGCAAAGAAATACAGCAACTAACCTGTTTTGTATCTTTCAAATGTAAAGAAGTAGCTCCATGAATGAAAAGTGAATGTGGTAAACTGTACATTATATTGTTGATGAAATTAGTCTGTAGCTTGCTGCCCTCTACTGGCAAAAAAGTTAAGGTGCAATCATGATTCAATAATGTCTATTAATGCACTGCAACAAAAACATTCTTGCAGCAACTTTATGTAAAGTAGCACAAAAATTAAAGAGCATAAAATGTATTTAACAATAAACATAAAAATATGATTCTCTTAAGTTTCAACAGACATTAAAAGCTGACTGGAAACAGTGTGGGATATAAACTTCTGGAAATCCTGCCCAACTGGGTAAAAAGCAATCAACCTGTTTAAGTGTGTCAGAGACAGCAGGGTTTAGTGAAAATGTTTCCCCTTGCAGACATCTGTCACAGGGATGCAATATGGGGCTTGTGTGTTTCAAACACACCCGTTTTATCGAGCACACTCATTTTGTGGAGAATGATCCAGCATCCAGAGGATAATATGGCCACCTGGAAGGTTTATGGTGAGATAATCTTCATGCTGTGAGGTTATTTTGGGATGCACATGAGGATAATATCATTAGTACAAGACACCACCTAATGAGAAGGGACAAGAGGAACATATGCTGCAAAAGGAGGCTGGAAAGTGAGGGGTGAGAAGAGCAGTTTATATAACCGTGTAATATATTGTTGTTGACCAAATGTTGACAAAAAATGTAATGCCATTATTACATTATCATTAGAAAACCTTATTCTTTGTGCAGTATAACCTTCCATTATATCTTTTGTCATTGACCTGTATAGCCAAGAATACAAGGTAGCCGACTAAATGCAGTATGCTTTAGGAAGCAGTGTTTTTCAATGAGAAAGTGCAGTGAAGGGAATGAAAGTGCAATTCCAATGTGGATGACAAAAACACCTGGGCCTTGCTGCAGCTCCAGCTGTGTTGCCATCTTCAAAACTAAAAAAGGATAAATTCAAATGGCATCATGCAGATGCAGACACACACATACAGAGATGAGAATTATGTACAGACAGCCAAAAAAGAAAAAAAAACTGGCAATGTTATCTACACCTCCCCTGTTGACACCAAACTAATGAAAAATATTCAAGAAATAAGACATTTTTTATTTTCCCTGCATAAAAAAAGAAAAAAAAAACTGTTGTCTGTAGATGTCTATGACAACAAATGCTGTCTTTAGAAACATTCTTAATGTTAATTATAATGTTCTTAACATTATAATAGCATGCTAAATTATAGTCAGACCAAACTTTTACAACTTGAAGCCAATAACAGAAAGAACATTTGTCAACTATATATGGCTCCAGGTTTTACAGTAACACTCAACATGCATCTGGCATGTTTAAGTATCTTGGCAAGACTGAAAAAGCAAAGAGGCAACAAAAAAAAAAGATTGATCACTTTACTATCATGATTTATAAATATCAAACACATTTTAAATGCAATTAAAAATACATAAATATATTTGAAAGTATGATTGTCAACATCATTCCTATAAATATCTTTATATTAAAGAAGTTCATGCTTGTGCAATATTTTCTGATTTTTTTTTGTTCTCTATTTTCTCTCTATTATATTGCCTTGTTTCAGTGGAAAGAAGGAAAATCAGTTGGCTGTTGTGAACATATAACATGTGAAATAATCAATACTGATCAGGGTTCAAAGGAAATTAAATCTCAGGAACTGTCAACTGTGACTTATGTTGAAGTCAGTTCTCATAGATCTCACAGCAGCAAAATCTAATTGTGCTCCCATAAATAACTGATCAATACTAAGGGGAGGTTATTTAAATAAAGGTGACAGCGGAGCATTTTTGGACATTCCTAACCATTGTGTTATTTATTAATTTAATTCCAAAAATGAAATCCACATCATCCATTTTTAAACGTAATTATATTTTTGCCGTCTGAACAGCTTACTTCTAATAGTCTTTTTTCATAAAAGGCCTCATATTCTTAACTCTGGGAGAGCGCTTTTCTCTCCGTGTTTTTGTAAGACATTAAAATAAGCAGCAAAGCACCATTTTTCTAAAACCAATAAACACTAGTGTATAAGATAATATTACTGACATTTGCTTTTGCCATGTAAATAATTTGTCCATATGGGTAAATGTACATTGGTACCTTTGGGATTTGGGGATGCCCAGGTGATGATGCGCCGCACCAGGCAGCAGTTGAAGAGGACTTTCTTGGAGAAACCATACTCTTTACGATTGTCCTGCATGTCCTCCCTCCACTGGGTTCTCTTGCTTTGTGTGCACATGGCTGGAATATTGTATGCACCAAAAATATACAAATAAGACTTTAGACATTTTGTGTACCGATTTTAGGATACAAATCTAGTCTGATTTATTTAGTAAGCTACATATTGATAGCCGACTGGCATAAGCAAATCACTCAGGTGATCCCATCATGATCTCTCAAACTCAAACAGCTGAAACTACTGCAGCATGCTTTCATCTATTCGGAAGGGCCATGAGTTAAGGCATAATATTTTTAGATAATGGGATCATTTGCATTACTTATGCACAGTGCAGTTCTACAGCGAGATAATGATATGCAAGACATTTAAAGTACCCTTTCTGAACCAGAAAAGGCTAATCTTAATGTTTCCTGGACTGTTTCAAGGCAAATTATTTCTCTGGTTGCTAAACCAAGCACACCCTTTTTATGCCAGTTAATTGCAAGGACCCTTTCCTTATAAAATATTATATCAGATCTTAAAATTACACCACCAAAAAATTGGGATTTAATTCTGACAATAATCCCAGATAAAAAAAAAAGCAACAGTTTTTAACAGGAATAAATAAAAGACAGCCAAATTATATCAAACTACAGTTAGGACTATGACTACAGTCACCCTGAAGATCCCATTTCAGGACCTGAACTTTCAAGTAAACCTATTAGCTATCAACCTATCTAACTGCAGAGGCTTCCTGTCCACTTTTAAGGATAAAAAATTTGAATCATCCAATACACATAGATCAATTATCAATAGCTTCTTTAGGCATCAGCTTACCTTGAGGCTAAAACACAATCTATCTGCTCGCGCTGCTTCCTCAGCCTGCAAGTGATCGTCAGGTTTCACACAAGCACTTTCCCTTTCCTGTGCTGATCAACAGAGTGTAACAGGGGATTGAAGGAGAAGGAAGAGGAGGAGGAGGTGAGGGCTGCTCTGTGAAGCAGAGCGAGTGAATGAATAGGAGAGAGAGAGAGAGAGATAATTGCTAGAAGACACTGTGGCTTCTTAAGTCTGAGGTCCAAGCATGTTTGTTTTATTCATGCATCAGAGTCAAGACTCAGAGGTGCTGGTGGCTCCACTGACAGTGAAGCCCTTTGATGATCCTACTCGAGTCTCTTGAAATCACATGAAAGTCTTTAGCATGCACCTTCTAATTACAGCCCTAAGAGACGTTTGTCACAAAATTCTGTCATTTACCTCCATTATCAAACGTAGAAAAGATTCAAGCTAAATGATGGAAGCTGAGCATCAAGTCATAACAGATCACCTGCTGACTGAAATACTTCCTATTCTTCTGCATTTAGTCATTTTATTTTACTCGTTTCCATTTCTCATTTCATTGTGACTTCTTATCATGTTACACCTGTAAAGCAGGTATGGGCTGCGGCGGTGGTATGGTGGTTAGCACTGCTGCCTCACAGCAAGAAGGTTTCTGGTTTGAGCCTCAGCCTGGACAGTTGCATTTCTGTTCAGAGTTTGCACATTCTCCCTGTGTTGGTATTGGTTCTCTCTGGGTACTCTGGCTTCCTTCCACCATTCAAAGGCATGCATGTTAGGCTGCTTGGTCATTTAAAATCATCTTTAGGAGTAAATGTGCATGTGACTGGTTCTCTATGTGTTGGCCCTGTGATGAACAGGTGACCTGTCCAGGGTGTATCCTGCCTCTTGCCCATTTATTACTGGGATTGGCTCCAGCTACCTGCAACCCTTCATTGGAACAAGCCATACATATAATGGATAAAATATTAATTTGTCATTGACATTGCAAACATATCACAATATTTAAAATAGTAAATAAAACAAAACAACATGAATAATTAACTATGGAGGACGTGCAGCTGACATCATTAAGTCACCTGACTTTTGTTTTTCGCTATTTTGGATGGCAATGATCCCATCTTGGCAATGATCCCATCTTGGGTTATTTGGCTAAACACGATAAAGCTTACATTTAAAATCACAAGATTAAATTCTGCACCATGATAAATGAATATGCCTACAAGGGCACAGCACTGGTAATTCTAATTGATTCCTCTGAGACGATAAAGTCGAATTCTGCACCAAAGAAGACAAGAGGGGGGCCCTGGACAGAGAATTGGGAGTAAAACCATGCCCCCTCAGCAGACTGATACAGTAACAGTTGATAAACTCAGTGTTCACTCTGTTACTGCATGTAGGGTAATAAATGCATGATACTGCTGCTTGTGTATTAACACGTTACAGGAGCATGTCTTGAGGCATACACCAATCTTGTGGGAGAAGGCTTGACAGCGTCGTCCTCGCTACTGAATTATTCATATTCAAGAAGCTGTTAATATTCAAGGCCAATGTACAATGATATTCCACCTAAGTTCATTCCACGTAAACCCCAAAACCATATATGGTTGACTTAAAAGTCAAAGCCAAGTCAATGCAAACATCACTGAATTATCTATATTCAATAACACAAAATTACCAGCTTCTTAGAAATATCCCAAATGTCTAACTACCTGAAAGGACCATGTATTGTCTTATGTCCCAAAAATGCATATGTAAATGCAATAAAATGTTTTGTTTTGTTAATAAAATGCTTGTATCAGTGGGTTCTGATTCATTGGAAAGTTTGAAAATAATAAATATGAAAAGGTGTTTAATGTGTTATTTGCAGTGCAATCATTTATAGTTCGGTACTTCTTGGTTGGATTTAAGCAACAACATCACTTGATTGAAATGAAAAAAATAGTACTTAGTATCTAAGAATTTGAAAATAATCATGTTCAGGGTCAAATTGCATCATGCCTACACCAGGCTACCACTCCAGTTCTTGAGGGTATCCTTCAGGTTTTAGATCACTCCCTTTTGCGGATCTTTCAGATCCAGTTAAATTATTCTACAAATAATCTGAAACAAGTGTGTTGGAGTAGGAAAATGTTTAAAGCCTGCAGGACACCTGGCCTCCAGTAGCAGAGTTTCTGATCCTTGTAGCTTACTACAGGAAGCCGTTTTTTACAAGTTGCATTTAGTTGCACTCTCAACCACTCAAATATTCTTCAGACATTAATAAAACATCCTTTTGGTTTGTAACAGCAAAGCTTTCACAAGCTTTTTTAGAAAGAACTCATTGTAGCAGTTGCTAAATATTATGCCTCACAGTTCCAGTGAGAAACTACTACTACTACTACTAATACTAATACTAATACTAATAATAATAATAATAATAATAATAATAATAATAATAATAAATAGTCATACTAAAAGTAAAGATGCAACTAGAAATTTTGATAGTAATCTATACCACATGCTCTGAGTAATGAGTAAGATTCATGGCCATGGAGGCACTTTGAAAGTTTTGTAAGAACTGAACCTGCAGTATGTGTAACAACACAGCCTCTGTAGATAAATTATAAAGGTGCATGCTATGATAAATCATTTTGGCCATAACTCATTGTCATGCAGCCATTCAGGCTTGTCACAGCACATAATTTATAACCAAGCAAATGGACATGAATCAATGTTAAGCAGGGGGTGGCTGAAGCACAAATCTAAGTTGCTGCCCTTTTCAAGCTGCCTCATAAAAATTACTGAAATGGAATCCACAAACATTAGCTGCTGAATGTAGCACTTAAAGGTGTTATGTGATTTGTGTGGGGGATATAAAAGTAAACCTGAAGATTCATTTCACAGTGGAGGCTCCACTGTTCCTGTAACTGACACCCATCAATAATGTCAGAATGTATTCTAAAATCAATTCAGACAGACCTCTCAAGTGGGGTGGACATCTGAGTATAAGCAGAATTCTGATCCAAGCTCTGACTGTGTGCCTGCAGTAGCTAGAAGATTAGAAAATATCCCCATTTTTCCAGGAGAAATTTAGTGAATAGAAAAGAAAAATCTAGGAATCATAATTCTTAGTGAAGCAAGACAGCTCATCTCATTAGGATGCAGACTGAGAAATATGTGACTGTAATATGAGTGAAAAGGAGAACTACAAACACAGCTTTACTGAGGTAAAACTGCTTTAATGTAAATGGTATTTTTTAATTTCAAATCTTGTTTGGAAAAATTCTGCATAAACAAAACAGCAAATATACCTTTCAATTTTGGTGGTCTGAAAACATTAAATAAGACAGTGCAAACAAAGTTAGAGAAATGTAAAATATACTGAGGAATCAAAGTCTTGTTAATGACTGGGAAAGCATTTACATAGTGAGAAAACCATTTATAACTGTAAAAATAAATAGTCCTCTCAAAGATTTACTGTACTCACACTGGTTTCCCATTTATTTCTTACCTTGCTATTCAGTGTGATGAACTGAGTCATGTCCCTAGTAGTAAATTGCTACATTGCTTTGCTTAGAGAGAATACTGTACATAGGCAAAATTCAAAGCTGCCGCATTAAAAAGAAGAAACACATTTTTACATGTCAACAGAGCAACATTGTTGGAGGCCAAATATAAAATCCTTTTCTTAAAACTTTAAATTAAAAAAGCAGAATTGCAATACAATGTCAGCCTGAGCTTACATATTTGCATTGAAATTAATTGGTCAATTGTTTATATACCTAAGATAAGCATAGTATAATTAAGTATTTGTTTAATGCACATCCTTGCAATACCAACAATATCACATATGGCATGTTTTCTAATTGTGCAATGTTTTTGGCTTAAGCTTAAGCCCTTTTAGTGTTAGCAGGTGATTCTGAAGGAGGACAATGAACTGCAAGAACACAGCTGTAAATGATGGAAGACACACTTTCAAGACAAGGATCATTTAAATCAAGCCCTTCATTTCCATAAAACCCTGCAAATGATAATGCTAAACCCATTAAAGAAGCCATTATCCACAGTAAAGAGAGTTGCTACTCAGCAGCATCAGCAATATAAACACTGAGCTTAAATAAAAGAGCTCAGCTATATTGCCTTCTTCAGTGCTCTCCACAAAATTACTAAGCAGAGTTCACTAATTTGCGTCAACAACCCATCGTTAACATGAATTACCAGTTATCACAGCTGAATGAAGCAGGACATTTGTCTTTTGTATTATAAAACCTTTATTTTGTCCTACATTCAAGTATGGCAACTGTGATGGATTCCTTTTTAATTGCGTCTTTGATAAAATGTCATGATGCAAAGACCAGTAACTTGAGTACAAATAAGAGCAATGTGATTGGATGAAGGAAAAATGATCAAATTAACATTTTTGAGAACTTTTGAGAATTTAAATTATTAAATAAATGAACTTTACAAGCCTAATTTACTAGATTCGCTATTTTCCACTTGCATTGACTTTATGAACAGGCTTTTGTTTATATGCATTATCCTCTGTAATGGTGATCTGTTCTCTTGCTAGGACATACATGCTGCTGGCGATGCATCTGCCAATGTGTCATGGTTCTCACATGTTCTTAGCGTATGTTTGGTATGGGTCGCACGCATATATTTGAGGTAATGTGTCTGCTACCTGAGGTGGAATACTGACTTGAACGCTAGAGGCGCTCATCTAAACAAAAGCATGAATACAAGATAGAAAATAAACAATTGTTGGTAGTTTTGAAAAGCAACTGTCATATGCCATGATCACTTACGCCTAGGAAAGAAATACATATTTTATAGAATCCACGGCTGTTTCTGTTGCTGGTTACCATATAAGGGGGTCTTTGCAAAAAAAGTTGTAAAGAAACATCGCACCAGGTATGTGTTTTGCTCAAGAGTTGTAACCCCCTAAGCCCGCGATATGGTTTGCACATTGCTTACATGTCAAAGGTACGTTGAAAATGCATGGGCGCCATGATGCATACCTGGATGCGTTACCAGTAGCAGTACATCCCAGCCCTTACACTGCACAAAGGGTTTCTGCTTGTCCTGCATTTGTATTTTTGTTATGCTAAATCAATAGATGCAATTGCAAATATAAAGTTTAACTATTCCACAACCGCAACAGATAGGGAAACATGTTTAGGATTTATTAACTTCTCAAAGTTTTGCCTCATCTTTTCCCCACAGAAAAACTTTAGTAGCACATACACACACACACGCACACACACACACCAGTCTGCTGTTGTCACTCCTACAAATCTAAACAGGTTGGAGCCATGTTGCACAGTGCTCATTATTGTCTGTTGCAATGGCTTGAAATGAGCCACATCTTTCTATTCATCACCCTTCTCCCTTTCCAATGTCATGGTGGTCAGAAACCCTGCAGTTTGGTGTTACCAGGTCAGTTCCCACTCACAGCAAGGCTAGACAGATGACGCATAGTGATGTGCATCAAAGCTGGAAAGTCACACACACACACACACACACACACAAACTTATCCCTTTCTATTTCTTACATACTGGCCATGACCTTGTCCTCCAAAGAGTTGGCTAAAATTAGCAGAAAGCATGAGGGAAACAGCCTGGAGGATTAAACAAACTGCAATGCAGTATTTAATAAGAGGAGATGATGACTTATCTTAGTAAGTAGGGCTGCCACACTCATGGCATATTTGATGTTTATTGTTTACTAATTACAAATTACTTTAGATTAGTAAGTCAACTATTTTAACCATTAACATTTTGTTGCTTGCGAGATTAAGTATGAGATTTGTTGATACATTTTTGTGCTTTGCAGATAAAAGTATGATGTGACCGCAGTAGATGCCGATAATGTAGTTTTATGTTGGAGACAAGGGCCTTCAGATAAAAGTCCATAACGGAGAAAATGGTGTGAAAAATAATGGAAAGATGACATTTCAATATTAAATGGTACACGAATACTTTAACTGGTTTTGGTAAATTCAAAGATATTCTGTAGAATTTCATAAACATCTGCCTTATATAAAAAGATGGACAGAGCATCCGTGGTATCACTTGTAGGTTTCTGAAGCTGAACGGGCAGTGCCCACCATTGCTATCTTGGTAGAGTTAAGTTGCTCCAGGAAAATAAAAGTATGGACAAATAAGTGGTACTTAAAGAAGGCTTGTAAGTGTGGGAGTGGATGATTAACATCTATCAAACTACAAGCTGCCTTTTTGAGAGACAACAAATACGTTTTGAGAGAAAATAAACTTTCCAAATTTTTCCACTTTGAAAGCAAAAAATATGTTTTTGAAATATATTTTTAAGAATTTTTTTTAATATAGAAAAGATTGTCAGATTGTCTATTTTCTTGCATTCATTAAAAAGACAAATAACTCCATAGGAGCAAACCAAGGCTGAGGAACCACATATGCAGTTGCCAACACATATGCTGGCAACTGGATATATTACCATTATTACCTTTACAAATGTGCTCCATGGCTGATTTAGTGACGACAAGAGGATATTATTCGGAGGAAGAGAAGAAAAGAAAAACACATAACTATCGATAAGAAAAGAGTGAACATCAAACTGCATTTTACTCACCAGGGCACTCAGAAAGACATACCAAACTTGTGGAAAAAAAAAAAAAAATCAGACAAAGTTCATTAATGGAAATTTAATCTTCCAACATCCCTACCAGATTTAAAAGGAAATAGAAAGAAGGTAGTTGAAGAAATTGGTATTGCTTTTACACTTATTCCCATGTGGTCAAATGAAGTAATTTTATTTAACTTAACTAGATAATAAATCATACCTACCTTCTAGATGGATAATATCTGATAATGCACCAGGTGTGTGGTCCCTGATTTCTGTTAACTTTTAAGCATCATACAGTCGGGCGCTTATGTAGCAACTGTTAGAGGCCTATCAGCAAAGTTTTAGTATGTTACAGATCTACTTCTTGCTCTGAAACTTGAGCTCCACAATAGCATCTTTGCAAAACCAGTTGTTCACGTATTTATTTAAGTGGACCTGAAATCGATATAAGCACCCCATGAACCATAGCCATGTAATCGGATGAGAGGGAGGAAATACAGACCACAAGAAAGCAAAGATCAGCAAGATTAACTGAAAAAAAAAACTGTCTCTAAAAAAACGTCTTTACATAAACTTTGAAAGCACTTTGAATTGTCCTGTGCATGAAAGTGCTATACAAATGCCTAAACTTGTGATTCAAGGGGCTTTTTTCTCTTTCTGGCTAGATGTGTCATACAGCCGTAAAGATTTATTCATCATCATCATCAGGTTTAGAATCAAATGCTGCTGAAGAGATCACAAATAAAAGAAAGGGTTGTCAATTATAAAAACTTAAAATGTTTAAGAGGTAGACTATTTCTCTTACTACAAAAAAAGCCTTAAACTGGCTAATAGGCCAGTGCAGCTTTCAACAGTAATATGAAATGACAACCATCCCACACAAATAAACACGGCCTCCAGAGAGGCACGTACACCTACTGCCCTAACCTCTGTGGGTGTGTGTAGTTTTCTCAAAGTGTTGGAATGCCTCCATAAATTATTCAGCCACAGGGCCTGCTATCTGAAGATAACAGCAGGGCTTTATCGGTCAGCATGTACACAGACTGCGCAGGTGACTATACGAGCACCTAGAGGGATTTGGGCCACTTTCTGCATAAAGATGCGTGTCAGTGCAGCAGTCAAGCATACAGAAGAATATGGCTTATCTGCAGGTTTATGTTGTAAGGTCACTTTCATTTTCTCTGGGGACATTTTTTAGTTTTCATATCATTAAAAATGGGGCCATTTGTTTCACACTAAATGACTATAATACAGGCTTATCAGTGGAATTGACTGCCATCTATAAATGATCAAAGTAAGAAACCTCACAAGCAGCCCCAACAACAGTTGTACAAACTAATGCATTTATTAAAAATCAAATGCTAGTTTTTTTACTTAAAAGATGGCTTATTTTAATTTTAAACCACGTAAACCACTTAAAGACAATTCAGAATATTTATATACATGCATAATTATGTATAAATTTCTAAATATATTTAGTAAATATGACAGTGGCAAACAGCTGGAACTAAGAAAGTTTCAAGATTCATTTAGAACAAAAGTCATCATGCTGTTTTGTTTTGGGGTTTTTTGCCAATTATGCTTAAAATGTACTTTTTTCACCTAAAGTGTTTTGTTTTTTGGCTGGGTGGTAAAGGATAAAGATAGACAAACAGCAAATAAATTCATTCTGATAATGGTGAGTTAAGAAAAATGGTTATTGTGTATAAATCAGGCTGATACTCTGACAATTACTAATTTATAGGCACAGCAGATTATTCACCAACATATAACACATCTTCCAACACTACTTCGTGTCGCACAATTAATTTATTTCACTAAAAGAAAAGGTCAGGTGGCACTTTTAACCAATTCAGTTATTGGCATACAATTAAATCATTTAATTACTACATAATAAACTTGAGAATTGTCTGCTCACAAGTTTTGATAAAACTTGTTTTATCCATTTCATTACCCACAGTATGAGCAATGAAAAACTCTTGAAAAATCAGACCCTTTTCCCTGTTCAACCACTTGGTGTCAGCCTTGCACTCAGCATCGACACTGCAGCCACAAACATTTTCACAGCTATGCAATAGCTGATGGAACTCAGAAAAGATTCATTAGTAGTCATTTAATACAACATAAATAACCCATATAAAAAGTTATTCTATACACATTGCTTTTCTTTGTCCAATCTATTTTACATGTTCAATATTAAAACGAACCCAGGTTGGCAGCAAGTTTGTGTGATTTATATGTCATAATCTCCCGATGGAATGACAGATATGTTTAGTATTGCTTTGTCTATATTAAGTGCTGGCAGTATACTGTAGGGACATGGACTTTTGGAGGAACTAATTCCCAGAATAGCTTTATGAGCCTCAACCCCTACTGGGATGAAAAGAACGACAGACGGACCCTCCAGTTGGCCGCACCAGCCAGGCCTGCCTCCACATATGGCCTGCATGATGTTGACACTGACACCATTTCATCTTGAAGTTCTTGGAAAAACACACCCTCATAGATGTAGTTAATTGAAATCAGTCTCATCTCAGAGACTTGATCACAGTATGTGATGTTAAAACAGTGAATGCAAAAGTTCACAGTGAAAATAAAGTCAACATGATGCTGTGTCTGTGCATGACGATTAAGGAATGGAACATAAAAGTAAAAAAAAAGTTATTGATATATACAGTCAAGATGTAAAGCCAAAGGCACCCCCCCCCCCGCCTCAAATGCTTAAAGTTTAAAAAATTTAACTCACTCATTTGAATACAAATGTTTTAACTGAACATAGAAAAAAATCAGGATGAACCCAATATCCAGGACCTGTTATTTTAGTGCTATAATTTAACCCACCAAGTTTTTTAAAAAATCCCAAATTCAGCAGCATGTGCTCAAAAAATCTCAATCCTAATACCAACAAGGCAGAAACTCTTTCAACAAATATGCAGATGCAGGAAACAGACAAAGATAAAGTTGCTTCGGTATAAAACATGTTACTTCACTTTATTCACAAAAAAATGATTCACCACCAACACCATTTCATTCACCAACTCACTACTTCAAACACCGATCTGTGTGTACAAGGTTTGTTAGGGAGCCATATACTAAAAAAGGAAATGATTGTGTTCCTCACTAACACACACTCACACTGCTATGATAACTGGTTACATTAGATTCAATTCAATTTTATTTATATAGCCCAGTATCACAACAAAGTCGTCTCAAAGGGCTTCACACACAGTTAATCAC
>JBAMHV010000005.1:6759115-6829168 GCA_037177535.1 Pseudomugil gertrudae | reverse complement strand
CAGCCATGTCTCGGTGAAGCACATAAAACTGCACTCTGTATTCTTTCTGAGACCTGGTTAGCACCTGGAGCTCATCAGTTATGTTAGCTAGCAATCACACGTTAGCCATCACAACACTTGGAAGAAACCATTTAAATCTGTCGTTTTTCTTTCTGCATCACTCCTGCCCTGCATCTTCATCTCTTACATATACCGATATTACAAAAATCACGAAACATCACGACAGTTAACAGAGCTACTACTGTTTGCTGCCACCTAGCGGCACATTCCAGAATAGAGTTAGGCCTACATGTTACAGTTCTGGGTTTTACATTGAGTAAAGGTAACAAAGCTCTTGCATGATATTTTCTGCAGGATAATATTGAGTCAATATAAGAATATTTTATTGATTAGTGCATGCTCCATTTTTTAAAAAGTCATTTAACAAACAGTT
Organism: Pseudomugil gertrudae; assembly: GCA_037177535.1. Lineage (NCBI taxonomy): Eukaryota > Metazoa > Chordata > Actinopteri > Atheriniformes > Pseudomugilidae > Pseudomugil > Pseudomugil gertrudae. The sequence goes on along the minus strand of JBAMHV010000005.1, from coordinate 6,828,735 downwards.
TTTAGTTGTTTTGGGCAAAGTGCTTTTTCAAAACAAGCCAGAATGTGGACAAAACGATATCTTGATAAAAGAGGAGCCCCTTAGATTCAACCTTTCTTTTCTAATGTAGAATGCAAAGTCCATCTTTAATGTGACCTTGGCACAAACAAACAAAAATCACATTTGCAAGCTGAGACCGAGCGTTCCCACCCAGTTGGCTCCGTCTGTTTGGCACTCTATACAAAGACGTCAAATTGAGTGGATCTGTGGCATAAACAAGTCTGTGGGCGGATGAACATGAAGGAAAAGCTACTTCTTTTAGCCTTTAGCAAACAACTTATGTTGATCTATCCCCCACTGTCACAGAGCAGAAACAGCATTACAATATTCTTTGGAAGTCTATAACTTCTACATCTCAATCAGCCAGCATCTGATCATACATCATGGTCCCCACTCCACCTCTCTAATTTCTGTGTCCTCGTCCCACCCGTTCTTTTTTCTACTGTTTTCCAACTTATCTTTTCCTCATTCTTCTCTGGCTTGTTTCCCAAGGCAGATGGTCCATGCAAACAGATGCAGCCTACCCAGTCCATGCCAATGAAAAACAAAGCCTGGACACAAAGCAAACAAAATATGCCTTACGGTGCCCAAAAGATGAGCAGCAAAGTTCATGGTGCAATTAATCCTGGATATGACCATAAAATTAAAATGTATTGACAGGTAGAGGGGAACAGAACAGCAGCTTACAAACATCCATCGACAAAAAAAGACCTTGATTTTTGACAGCAGTCTGTGTCCCATTAAGCCAATTGTCAGATATGAAAAAGCTGTCCAATTCTATAAACAGACTGATTATAATAACACATAAATGTGTACAAAACTTCCATGATCCCTTCCAAATGCTGATAGATTTGTCACACTCAGAAAATCACAACTTTCTGCATTTTTCCTCCCTCAGAACGCTAAAACGTGAATGTGCTGCAGGAGGTGTGTCTTGAAGAAGCGATCACCTCAACGTAAGCAATGTGGTCCAATTCAGTCCAAGCCATTTAAATCTGATCTTCCTTTCTCTCTTTTAAAACAAAAATAGGAACTCACTTGTTTTAATGAGAATTTGACTTAATTAAATAAACATTTGACAGAAAAGGATTACTTTCATGTCTTTTGTATGCTGTAAACTGTCAGAACTTTATACTGAATCACACGTTCTGCTGTCTGACAGATTTGGAGCAGTTACATCAATCTGCACCTTTGCTTCATCGTGATTGCAAAACCTCTGACTGGCAGATCCAGAGAAAACAGTATTCTCTCGACATAATATGAGCTGAACACCAATACTGTGGAACAGATTGTGTACAGTGTACACCATGCCTCTTTTCTTGGCTTTGTTAAATAAACACATTGCTGTTATGTTAGCATCACTTTATTTTTCTTACATAATCTGTATCACAACTGTGAAATTAAATTTAAAGCCAATTTCCAGGCAGTGAACATAAACTTGTCAGAGGTCATGTCAAACAACCCCCTTTGTTCCTCATCCAGGATGGACATAAGGGCAGCAGTGGTTCAGTTGCAGCAGCAGAGGTCATCCAATGATCAGAAGGTTACCAATTCCAATCCTGCTCACCCAGTCAAAGCTCTACAAGGCCTTTCACCCTGTTTGCCTTTAGGTAGTTACAGTGTTTCCATCATATGCCCCAAAGCAGCTGTGCAGTGGAAACATTCTGTGCAGTATGAATGAGGAGTGACTGAATAATGGATTCAATATAACACACTTTTGGTGCCTTGAAAAGCGCCATTTAAATCTAATCCATTATTAGGATTATTATTAGTAATATACCAGTGTTTCCTCTTTTACTATAATATATAACCCCCACCCACCCAAAAAAAAAGCCCCAACCCCAAGCACATGACAACATGCAAACAAAGAAAGCAGGCATGAGGAAGTTTTTTCATTTATACTATAGTTTAACATTATACAAGTCCCAAAATAAGGTAAAGTTAGTTGCAATACATAAACATCCAATACTTTTCTTTTAAATAGCATAATTCTCCAACTTCTGCAATCTAAAATATTTTCAAAATTTTCCTGAGGAATAAAAGGAAAACCTTTATGCTCCTGAAGAGTATAAAGAAGACATCTACAAAAAGCTTACATTAAAAGATGAAAACGGCTCAGTGGAAACAGCAAACCTTACGGGACTGCATTACACATTGTTTTTTCAAACACCGTTCTGTGCTCGTAGTGGGAAATGTCTCACCAAGCTGTTGGAAGTTGTAATGGTGAAACAGAGCTCCAAGCCACTGATGCAAAGATTCATCACAACAAGGAACCGGCTCTGGGTAGGATCGACTCATGGCTGGGAGCCCTTTATCGTGACTGATGCACTTCAATACTTCCATGCAAGCTCTCTGGGAAAACAGTACTGTTATACAGTGATACTGAGACACTGGCTTACGATTTTCAGCTCCTGTTTATGACCCAGTTGGTCACACTTGTCCCACCGCACACATCTTTCCATTTCTGGTACTGCATCAATAAACATCGACAAGTGCAACGCTAAGCTTAACGATGGAACTGAGTAGAAGTCATATCAAATCCTGCATGACTCCCATCCTGATACATGACACCAAACTTCATAGCCCTGATGAAATTTAGTTACCTGAATTATTGGAACCTTAACCAGAAGTGGCAATTGCCGCAAATATCGAGGACTGTGTCATATGCAGCTCGACAGAAAACCGAACTCTGTCGCCACAAATCCAAGTCAATACTCGTGAATTATTTAAAGCAAGGTTAATAAGAAAACAGCAATATCTTCCAATAATATGAGGTCAGTTTTATTTATTCGATGAAGACATGACATCATTTAGTCTTTCAAAAACATATTTAAAAATTTGCATCTCCTTATTAGTTAGCAAGTCATGTCACTCTGTACCAGTTTCAGCAGTAGCAGCATTGTTAGCCATTTTTCACAACCATCACAGTAACTCCCTTTAGTGGGAAAATTATTTCCTCAATAACAATAAAACATTTGCTGTAGAAGAGCTTTGCACAGCTTAAAACGGTTTCCAATAGTGAAGGTGTGACTGACAGACCTTTGACAGAGGATAATTGGAAGTCAATTAGGTGTGTAAACAAACATTATCATATCGTTTGGCATGATTAGCAGTTAAATACTTACAAGTGAGGAGCCTGAGGGGAACCTACAGACTATAATAGAGTTACAGTTTCAGTAACGCCAACCAAGGTACTGTATTCATTGCACTTTATGGATTTCCATGTGTGCATATATTTAAAAACAAATGTTTTAAGTTTATAATATTCACTTCAGGCTACAGAGGCAGGTAGATGTGAATCGATACCTACATTTCACGTGAGGAGGGAATTGTACAAGCTGGTTTACAGTCACAGTTTCCTTTGTAACATAGCAGATCTTATGATTTTCATCACTTTCAACATTTCCCCTAAGCAAGAAGGTTGTTTAGATAAATATACAACTTTACTCTCTCTATTTATGAATCATGTTACAGCAAGATGGAACCTCTGGTCCAAAAACATGACTGAAAATACCAGCAAGCTTATAAAATCTACTCATGATTAGACCACTGGTGCTTTAGTAGCAAATAGATTTGTTATTGTTCCCTTTTCTTGGTTAATATGCATGGGGTGTGCAAATGGGTTAATATATTTTGATGTCTGAGTGTTATGCAGGTTTGGGGGATATTAATGTTGTTAACATGAAGCAATAGAAAATTGATTACTCATAAGGTAGCAACACTAGCTTTCATTTTAAGAGAACAGAAAAATAAAAGAAAATACTATTATGTCCATATTGTGCCCATGTAAACATAGCTTTTGCTGGTGTGAGGTGGTGTGGGACCTATTCTTAAAGTCACCTGCTGATTAGCGTTATTAGTTTCACCTGTGCTCTTATAAGAGATCACAACAAGATAACTTTTCAAAGTCTGGTAAAAACCACGAAAGCAAGAAGTTATAGCCTACTGCAGCTCAGGAATTTAAAAACAAGAGCCCATCTTTTTATTCCAAGTGAAGGCAAAAGTACAGTTTGTAATAAAGTTAGTAATAAACATGTTTATCAAACGATAGAGTCAATCTAATATTGCCTTTTAAAATTAGAAAAACCACAATTCTTACTTACTGGCCTTCAAATAAACTTTAACCTTATCTGTTTCTCTTGTTCGTTTTATTTTAAGTGTAATTTGCCAAGTGAATGTGTATTATATAAAGCATAAGCTAACTTTGGACCCAAAGCTGTGGATTAATTCATTTTAAAGGGGATGCTTTTGTAACGCCAAATTAGAGAAATAAGAAAAGAAACCAGATACATCTTTTGTGAATCATGACTATTCCACAAGGCAATATTAAACCGACACCGTAATCCTAATTGGTTTAGGTTTGCTTCATGCTAAAGAGCGAGAAGAATAGATGCATAAATAGTCAAATTATCGGTGAATATTCCGTAACATGCCACCAATGTCCTACCAGTTGAAGAAACAGCAGCAGCATCCACTCGCGCAGAAATGCTCATTAATCTCTTTGCAGCCATTGTCGTTTCCGGAGATGGACTTTTTTTTAAGGTGTAAAGCTCCTTTGTTTTTAGTAAAAACTGATAGTGCAGCGCTGGCGGTAAGTAAACGTCTGTTACTACTTGCTACTCATCAACTCTCAAGTTTCGCAGCCGTGTGCGGCAGGCAGCGCTGGAAGGTGCTCGTGCACCCGGCTCTGCGGCGGGAGCGAGCGTGGTTGTAATTGGTGGGAGACTTTTTCCTTCATGTTTAATTGTGTGTGTGTGTTTGTTTTTTTATTTTTTAATCTAGCTTTAAGTTCTAAATATAAATACAGAATACAGAATACAGAATAATTAAACATTCGCTGTTAGTCAGTTCTGCATCACATAACCTAAAGTCCAACGTATATGTAGCTTTCCAATCTGAAGACATTTGGGATTGCTTGGGATAATTGCAGTAGGTTAGGTCCTATTTGTGACCATTATCAGTATAATATAAGCACATTATTATTTACAGTGTCCAAAAACTCACATTAAAGCCACACCAGACACTGAATAAATCATGCCAATTTCTTTGGAATTAATTTCATCGTCTGCAATGTGCACAATGTTTTGTATTAACATACTTATCTTGCTGGATAGTTCCTTTAAAATGTGCTCGCTGCACTATACTTTGTTATTCCATTTACAGTATTGGTTTAGTCTCTGTTATAGTTGGGTTTGTTAGGCATGCTGTAGGTAATATTAAACTTTTAAAGTCCCAACGAATCATTTGGGACCACCGGGAGCCTTCAAACAGTGATTGCATTGTACAGTAGATATTTTAAAACTTTCCCAACTCTTCACAAACAATTTTAGGCAGTTATATAATTCTGCAGCAAGCCTGAAGATCACTGCTGCCTGATAGAAAGGGGTTGATGCAAACACTTAGGCAGCACCTGATGGGTATGTCCAGTAGTCTTTCCCTAGAATATGCAGGAATTGTATTATAAACAGTACATCAGTTCAATTGTTGAGCAGAGGACTGGGTGTGTACACCTTCTAGTAGGAAATTAAGCACACTTTTCTACACATGTGTAGAAACTCAAACAATTAAAACCCCCTCAATGAATAGGTAAGCCAAGCATGCAGTCAGCTACTCTCAAGATTAGAGCATTTTAAGAACACACATGCTTGATGACAGTAAAATCACAGTAATTGCAAATGATGCTTCAACTGTCTTCCAAGAACACCAGAACAGGATATTTTCAGTCACATTGTAAAACATTGAATAACCGAAACTTTGTTCTCAAACAATTGTGATGTGTGTGTCAGAGAGTGTATGAATATTTATAGACATATTTATTTCTGGACTGTATGCTATTCATATGCAAATGAGCTCAAACGTTTACTTGCTCCAAACAAGCTGAAATGGATATTGGCCCATTTGAAAAAAATGGATACACAAATACAAATACACCCAGGAGCTGAATGGCGCTAGAGATTACAGAGCGGATCAGAGACAGCTATTCATCAAGAGAAAAAGTTCACAGTTAAGGTTAGTTTGATATATTCTCTTTGTGTTCTGTGAGAATCTTTCTATCTAAAATATTTAATCATAAACCTGAAAAACTGCTATGAAACACTACCAAGTACAGAAATGAAAGATGCCTCACAGAGCTTGTTTTGCTACAACAAATGCTCTTTATAAATATTGAAACACAGTGAAGTAATACCATTAGTTTAGAATAAATCATTTGGTGAACCAACACCACAGTAAAGCAACCAAGTTAAAGTGCAAAGGAAATGTTCTGTATTGAAATAAGCTGCTATAGACAATAAGTGAAATATTAAAAACATAATGAAAATATTTACAAAGTGCTTAAAGCATTATCTGAAATAATATTAAAGAAACTGTCAATGTAATGCTAGATATAAGTTTAAAATAAGTCATGATGGGGCCAAGAAAAACTGGAAAACCTCTGCATGCATTTAAGAAGCGTCTGTTAATGCAAATGCTAACATGATCCATACATGTTGAATGGTATAGCCTTGCTTATTTCAATAAAAAAAATACCAAACTGCAGTCCGCATGTGGTGCAACAGCATGTATGTGCACTAAACCAGAACATTTTCAAAATGGCAGCAACACAAATCTTCTGGATGTTGAAACAAAGAGGAAACAGAGATATTTGTCTCGTTTTTAGAAGAGTTCTACATGTGAGACGACATCTTGTTGAAAGTCAGCATCAATAGATACACTGTATTTTGTTCCATCTTCTATTGTTCAAAATAAAAAACAAGTAATAGTTATATTAGATAAAACATCTGTGATTTCCTCAGTGTAGTTGTCTAAAGGGTTTAAACTGCACTGAGTTTTTAATGAACATTTAGCAGCATTGTAACTTGTGTGACACATGTACTGAACCAATCTGCATGACCTCATTTTATTTTGTTACACACAAGAAAAACTTTTTCCTGTTGCAGGAGTCAAATAAGAAGTTTTTTCTTTAAGTTACCAGTTGCCATTAAAACATCAATCCAAGTTGAAAAAATTCAGATGACATCATGGTATGCTTTACCATACTCAAGGTTATTATTAATTGTATATTTAAATCATGTAGAAAATAAACTGAAATGTGTGTGCCATGTTAAGCTAAAAGGTCTGCTGCTATATTATCACAAAAATTTAAAACAGCATCTTCTAAAAAAAAAAATCATTAAATAATACATTATAACTTTGCATTGCTTTATGTTCAATAAAATTATTTCATCCTAGATAGTGTTTGGTCCAAAGATAAAATCTTTAGTTTTTTTTGGCCTACATTCAGCCTGTAATGATGACTGGAAGTCAGGGGGAATGTAGCTGCCAGAGTCAAACCTCTTATCCATCAGACATGACCCAAATCCGAATTATCTTTGGACCCCTGCATCACGCCTGGCTCATATAGCAGTTACCATAACCCAATGCAGAAATCATTTTATGGCCTTTTGGGCTATGTCTGACATACATATCACTTGCAAAACTGCACTAAGTATAACACATTAGGCTAAAATGCATCTGCTATCTGGGCTGTAACTTTGTTTTCTCAATAAGTTTTATTATGGCTCATTAAAATCCCCACTATTCCAAGACAAAAGGAGTAAAACACCTTTTTAAACATTAGTAAGGTAAATAAAATGGTTGCATACAGTAATTTCAACAGACAACCTTCTGTTTGTGAGATGTACATCTGTGTGGGAGAGACAGGCATACTGTCGACAGCTGCCACCATGAATAGAGACTGATACCTCTGTTCAGGTAGATATAAATAGCAAAGCACCTGGACAGAAAGACAAAGCCAAATCTGTGCAGACAGACTGGCACGGGTAGATGGATGGCAATATGAGGGCATTAATGAGAACACAGACTGCCAACACATGGAGATGAGACATCTGCAGATGGCTTGATGTCATCATTATAGGGATGTATGTGCATTTGTATTACACTTGGATGGTATTGGAAAATGGCCTTTACTTATAAAGCATAATCTAGTCTAATCTGAATGCAAAGAATTAGTATTTTAAATGTTTTGGACATAAAACTCTCATATGCACAAACGTGATTCTAATGTGATGATCAAACTAACAGCAGAGCAAAGCCCACTCCCCTGAGATCACAGAATGAGTTTCTATTTCTGTCTTCATCTCTGACGGAGCCTGAAGTTTAATCATGGTATATTTTGGTTTATTCAAGGTCTCTGCACTACATTTAATGAGAAGACAGTGTGCTGCTATTAGAATGTCATCACTTCCATTTATCAAAACGTATTTAATGCTATTGCATTGTATAAAAGGAACTGCACAGTTAAGATTCATTTTCTAGCACTCAGCGTGGTAACAGTAAGCACCATCAGAAGGTGTGCAATGCAGCTGAAGTGAGGGGTGGATTTAAGGTATGAGAATTTACCAACCGATCCCACACAGATTTCATTATCCAAGATGGGAGCGTTGAGCCAGCTTTTCTCATAATGAATCTTTTGAACACCTTAATCAGAGTAAATGAAATCAGAGGAGGAGGTAAAGCATTAATCATAAAGGGCCACAGCTGCATGCTAAATCTGTCACAACACAAGGACCAATAAATTACTCGACTCGAGATGTCTCAGCCTTTATGTAGCTTAACTTTGCCTATTAGAATGTAAAAAATAAGATTACCATTGAATCAGTTAAAAACGTGAGGTCCACTAATGTTGGAATGTTGAGAACTGATGTCCAAGCTGCCAAAAATACAATTTTGGAGACATCACCTTAGTTATCTGTACTATAACCTCTAATTTTCTTCTGTTCACTTCATCATATAAGAAATAATGTTCACATATAGTACTGTAATTTGAGAGAGCTTTAGAGCATTCACAAAGGATATTTACATTAATCACAAAAAGGCTCGATATTTCTTTTAGGTGGCCCTGGATGGACTGGCGACCTGTTCAGGGTGTACCCCGCCTCTCGCCCGTAGGCAGCTGGGGTTGGCTCCAGCCCCCCCGCGACCCCGCTCTGGGATAAAGCGGTTGAAAATGGATGGATGGATGGATTTCTTTTAGGTAAGCCGGAAAACTTCTCATTTGTGTCATTTCTGTTTTTCTTTACACATCTTGATTAATATACTAAGTTTTGCCTTTACTATGACTCCATGTACTCACTTCATTATGGATATGCGACACGTGTTCTACTAAATATCTCAACTTTGTCTGGACAAACAGCAGAAAAATTGTAAAATTGCATAAAAACACTTAATTGATAAAAGAAAAAAAACAAGCGTATTCAACCCATTTATAAAATTAATAACAATACACACATTAATACACGCTAAATATACAGTACAATAGCCGTCAATCATATTAAAATATGTGAAATATGAAGCAAACATACTCTTGAATAACATGTTTAAGTTCATGTCCAACTGTTTGCCCCGCCTTGGCTGCTGCACATGCTGATGTGACTTTGCCTGGTTTTTGCTAATGAAATTGCACACCTCTCACAGCTCACCAATTACCTTTGCAGACAGCTGCTTAAAAAGGTGCCAGTGATCATCACCAACCCTGGATGCTAATTAAAGCTTTGATCAGCATGACAGGTCTCAGAGAGGTTTTGGTGATCAGCACACTGCAGGTAAAAATACTTTGGATCCCCTGGACTGCCACAGACACCTAATGACAATCAACACAGTAGATGGCTTTATGTTTTGGAATGCATCAATCTTGATTGCAGTAGTTTGGGTTCCCAACACAGCCAGATGCTTCCTCCATACGCCACAGGCAGTAATGGGAAAACGCAAGCCAGACCTTACCTGCATAACGTTGGTTGTCTCCAGGCCCTTGTAAAACCAGAGCTTGGGTACGCTCTGCTGGGTGCAGAAAGTTTGAAAAAGTCTAATAGCTATCAGGGGAGGACATGACTCAAACTAATAAGATGTGTCGTCATCTGATGTCTTAGTGTGAGAAGTATTCTTTAATCCCTTCTTATGACCGAGAGGTGTTATCTGAGGCTGATAAATGCGTCTCAAAAACAGACCTAAATTACTTTGTTTGATCTTAATTTACCATCAATTTCTGCCCAAGGTGTCCCTGTGATCCGAAAACCCAGATACTATCAGCTTATTTGTTCTTGATTAGTTTTCTCCCTCACTAAGCGCAAAATATTCTCTTAATGGCATGCCTTCCTTGCCAGTAGCTTTGGCTGAACTTTACAATAGATGGCAGCACTTAAAAGAAAAACTTGGTGATTATCTGGAGATCACTCTTACATGCCTTTCGGGAAATCATGGAGGCTGCCACTAATCAAGGCCCAATTGCACCGTCCATAACTCAAAATTTCTATTAGAAATTGTCACATCCAAGATGGCTGGGCAATACATCTCTCCTGGGTGAAATATGTGTTTTATTAGTGTGTCATTAACGAAAATTCAGAGCGATGGGACCAGAATAATCAGTTGATGCTGATTATTGATCAATTCATACACATGGGTTATTATTCCGTCTAACCTTCAGAATTTCATAAAGGTAGTTTAATGTTATTTAACTATTTGAACATTTTTCTAATGGTATACTGCGCTGTGAGTTCTCATAAGTCCTAAAGTCTCTTTCCTTTAGATTTTGCCTCAAAGAAGCCACATTTCCTTAGATAGCTTTTCATTGCCATATTTATTACAAAGATAACAGTTTGACAGACATGAAATGGTATTTTTGTAGCAACAAGGTGGTTCAAAGGAATGGTGTGCACCATCCATTGCCTAAAAGAATAAATAGGTTTTAAAAACTAAGTAAACTGGACTGCTATGTTAGATTAGCATTATATGTAAGTAATATCCTTAAGAAATAGGAGATGGGAGAAAAGAAAACACCAAACAAGATCTGATCTTGACCTAATTCACACCTATGGTTCGCAAAAACCTCATCAGAAACGGTCTACATGGAAGTGTGGCAATGCAGAGTGATGTCTAATGGCACAAGAACAACACTGAAACAGTCTGGGATCATCTTGACAGAACAAAAAGCAGCCAACATCTAAATCATTGAAAAAGCTTAACTAGTATAAGGTTCAGGATGACTTACATAACAAAAGGTGGCACCAAATATTGATTTTTCAAGCAGATTACACTTGTATGAACTCATCGTTTGCCTATATATTGAACTATTATATGCACACATTCCCAATTTTCTGGGCAATATGCAAAGAAATGGCTTAAAATAATTGTACAGTGCTGTACTTGCTATTTTAAGTAGAATATTTTACTAGTTCTTCCACTACCAGTTCCACTATCAGACCTTAAAATACAGTTAGTGATCCAACATGCGACATCAGGTCTGCTGGTGGATCACTGAGTCAGGTAAGATGCCAATCAACCAGCAAACGGGATGCTAATCTCTCTCAAGTGCTCAGAAGTGAAAAATCACACCTCGTCTTTCAGTGCTCTCCGCAGCAGCAATGACGAGCTGTGAGCTGGACCTCACAGCTGTGAAGGAGACAGAGGATGGAAGAAGCTGGAGAAAGATGGAGACTCGCCTCTCATTATCTGTTCTTCTCCTGGCAGCTTCACTTGCCCTGAGAGTCAGCTGTCAATCACATCCTGGGGCATGAACACAGCAGGAACTCAGAGTCCACTCATCAAATCTGCCAACAGTCAGGAAGAAAACACCTATAGAGCCCCAAAGTCACAGCCAGTTGCAATTAAAGTGCTGCACCACTAAGGAGTAAAGAACCAGAGGTCACCTGAAGGTCAGTGAAAACCCAATTACCAGCTTGTCATACACTGAAGGGGAAAGCAACTCTTAGAAGCAAAACAGCTTGGACACACTTTTCCACTGGCTTCACAAACCCAAATGATTAGAAAGTGGGAAAATAAAAACTTCACATGGATAACTTCTGTTTTATTGTTGCCAAATTCACTTAGAAAATGGGCAAAAAATCACTGAGGTAACAGTATGCACAGTGCCACACTTCAGATACAGAACTTCCAAATGCAATAAATGTGTTATAAAAAATAGAACATTTAGAGAAAAAACCATATCTACAGGCAAAGTTCAGTGGCAGTGTGGTGGCTAATTATCCAATAACTATTTGAAAGTTTGTTTTTTTGCAAGAAAGACTCATTAAAAGATATTTCACAGTTTAAAGGTGCGTGGGGTTGAATATGCAGCGTCTGCAATGGAAATTATTGCTACACAGTAGTTTCATGTTTCCACAATCCAGTTTTTATACTGCCTGGACTCTCACTATTAATTAAAGGCACAGTTTGGCTATTTTCTTTCAGTGTGCCGCCATTTTGCGTGATAAGATTGAGTCCGTATGACTTATTTTGGCTCTCGAGCGCTGTACTGCTGGGTTGCCTTACAGGCCCACAGTCTTTACTGGAGCTAGAACCTCCAGCAGCAGTCACTGGCTCTGTCTCTACAGCCACAACTTTCCCATTCCCCAGAATATTCCCGCTTCCTTTATGAGAGTAACGGGAGCGGCGTGGCAGGCTGGCGCTGTCACTGCTGTCCTGCTGCTGCTGACTCTGGTGGCGCTCCCTGTAGGCCATGTAAGCTGCCCGTCGGCTGTTGCGTGCAGCCATGTCATAATGATGGTGCCTCCTGTTGGGTGCGCTCTGAACGCTGCCCTCCATGCTAGTAGGCACGTCGTAGGCGTACTCTCGCAGTACAGTCAGTCGGCTTGCCCTGTGTGCTCGTGTTCTGTTTTTCTGATGTCTGCTTGTGTGCCCATTTGTGACGACAGTCGGATTGCCAGTGTTGTTGATCGGGTGGAACTGCACTTCAACCGGTGACACGTGCATTTTAATCTCATTGTCTAGTGAATGCTCAGTCATGCTGTTGTCCAAAATGGCTGTACCAGTAGCCGTCACTGGCACAGAAGTGGACTTGCACTGAGCCGCTTCTGCGTGCAGATTAGTCAGCTTGCTGCCATGCGTGGAATTGCGCATGCTGGGGGCGCTCCTGTTCGTGTACGAAGAGTCTGCACTGCTGTGGCCAAACTTTATCGACTCCCCATCTGCTTTGTTATCGGATCCTGCTGTGGATGTCATTACTACACCTGGCTGAGGCAGGGCATCCTCCTGCGCCGTGTATGCTCGCCTTCCAGAACAACAAACCTGTGACCAGTAGCGCCTCATATCTTGTCTGTTGACACAGTGATGTGCCACCATAAACGCCCCAAGCGCCAGAGCAGCAACCCCAAACAGACAGGTAAAAGCCAAGTCATATGGGTGGTCCCGGGATACAGCCATGGCTCCAAATACCCAGAGGGCCGCATATAGCCCTAAAGCCCCTGCTGCTCCCATAAGCTGGGCAGCAAAAGTGTGCTCGTTCTCCAGGGCTGACAGGGGCACAGCATGGGGGGTAGACACTATGTCAGAGGATGCCTCGTGTGGTTGAACCTGCACAGAGAACGGTTGGCAGAGGCTGCTGGGACCCTCTGGCCCTGCCTCGCTGCTGGCTGAGAGATGCTGCTGGTCTTCAGATGGCTCCTTTAGCTCGTAACGTCGTTCAGGGTGACGGCGTAACTGAAGCAGAATGCTGAGGAAGTACATGAAGTCCACAAAGATGATGAATCCTGCTGGGCCATAAAATGCTCCTATACTTGGCTCCCATGCCATCCAGCAACTAGAAGAAAAGACAGAATAAATCATTACATCATGTCAGATAAAGCAGTGTTTCTGTTCCTCAAGAGGCAATGCCCTAATATTAAAAACACCTGAAATAAATAAATGGCTTGTTAACAGGCTTTGGAAAGAACTTAATGAGAAAACCCTGAATCAGATGTGTTGAAGTAGGAACACATCTGGCATCTGGACTGAGAAAAAAAACACTGAAATAAGAATTATCTTTATCCTCAAATTGAAACCACCCCCAATGCTCATTAAAACAATACATGCTACACTACACCTAAGACTGTCACCATTATTTATTCACTTCATAAACTTCCACTCACTCAGAAAAACTTGTGCATGTAATTTTAGCAGTTACTATCCCATTGCATTTGATAATCCAGGCTGAATTTGTCTTGCTTGCGAGAAATTAATTAAACTCCAAAGATTCCAAAGACAGATACGGTCCAGATTTCTCAATTAGTCAGCCGAACAACACAATCTAAACAGCTGCCACTGCAGGGAAAGGGGTGGAGGAGCTCTGGAAACTGGCAGCAGTCGCTTGTTGCTTGGAAGCACATAACATTAATAAGCCTACATAATCAGAACTTTTGGGAATGAACGTTTCCTGCCATAATAAAAATACCCATTATTTACCAAAGCAGTGCAGTGTGGCTCGTCAGTTATGAAACCCATTTTCTCTTGAGGACAGAGTCTAAAATATGGGTTTGGATGTTTCCTTATTAAAAGTTATGGTCCAGATAGAACAGCAGTGTTATGAGCGCAAACTGAGGAACTTAAATTGATGTGTATATGAGGGCATACTCACTATGGCGCATTCGTCTGACTGCCGTAGTTTTTGATGTTGGCTGCCGCAGTAATCCCACAGACAATAATGGGTATTCCTCCACCAATCAAGTAGAACCTTCCAAAAAAAAAGTAAAGAGAGATATTTAATCTTCAATATTTCTTATTATGGGAGAAAGACGAACTAGACAGAGTCTAAAGATATTTCAGACATCTGCACTAACACCATGTGGCAGGTTCACAAATATGACCACTTGAAAGAAGAAATCTGAATTATGTATCCATGTTAAGATAAGAAAAAAGATCAATAACTTTGTTCACATATACCCTTTTATATAGCAGCATATTTGCCCTTTGCTGCTATAATGCAGAGGTGTGACAGACCTGAGCATCGGCCGTGGTGGTGGAGGTGGTTCGTCCAGCTCCTCGTAGCGTTTCGCCTTGCGTGTCACCTGTTTATAAATGTTGCGTGCAGTCACACCGACCCACAAGGCAGTTGCCAGAGTAGAATAGTGCAGCAATATGCCCACCTAAAAAAGAGTGAACGACTATTAAAATGTGTGTGTGTGCAATTATGAACCATTTTCCAATGCGGGGTGTCATCAGCAGTTAGTTAAATAAAAAAATGGCTTTACAAGAAGTAAATTCATACCAAACGGGAATAAATATACACTAGGATCTAAAACAGGTTTTACCTCAGATTCTTGATATAAGTGTTGCAAAGGAAATGAATAAGTGATGTCCTGAAATACAACCCAACATAAGAAGAAACACAGACTTGCCTCGAGGCAGAGAAACCATCTACAGAAACTTTCAAACTACTTTACAGCGTTTCCACTCAGTGATAGGAGATAAGTGATAATAGCCAGGGGCAACCACTTCAACTCTGTTTCCCTTCGGGAAACATCTAAAGCTCTGGTTCCGTTATGATTGGTGCCAATAAAAGTTTGGAGGAGCAACACACACGAGAGGGGAAGTGTTTGATGTGTGTATACTTACTGCTTGGCAGACGCTTGCATATCGCGTCTGATTGATGCCACCTACAAAAACCCCGCAGGTGAGGGAGATGTGGAAGCTGAGGTTGACCAACATGTGCCAAAACTTGCGGCTCACGCGGACAGCCCTGCGGTCGTATAAAGAATATGTCCGAGTTAAAATGGCTGTAATATTTGTAGTAAAAAGATTACAAAAATGCACTTATGATGATTTTGAATACAGAGTTAAATGTGTAGCTATTACAAAGACTGTAGGGAATTATTATAACACAAGTCAAAGTAAAAGATGTAGATTACCTCCGAGTAACTAGCAAGCATTAATTAAATATAAATAATTATATTTGCTTACCTGTGATGATAGATGTAGCTAATAATAATGGTGAGTAGGCAGAGGAGCAGAATGATGGTTGTTGCATAGATTACTGGATGCAAGGGTTGGATGCTTGGAGAGAAAAACTCCACACTGCTGAGGTCCTGCGACACACACACACACAAACACACAGAGATAAATCCTCATATTTAACTTCTACTGTTGCATCATAACCCATAAAAAGGCCTTATCCTGGTTTAATGTTTCTTATTTTAGTAGTAATACCTAACACCTACAAGAGAATCAAACACTTAAATAAATTAATATACATCTTTACTGATAAACAGTAAAAACAAAATAAATCTATTGAATATCACCTTACACACCTTTTTTTTTTTTGCCTCTGAACAAACATCAGGAAAAGCCCCACATACCATAAGCAGTCCATAGTTGCCCAGGGAGTTGCAGGATATTGTGGTGAAGTTGTCCAGATGTTCCAGGATGCGGCAGCCATCGCTCTTCCATCCTCCCTGACCTCCCGCTAAGCTGAAGTTCCAACAGGCAGATATGGCGTCTGAGCCACGGGCAAAACGTCGTAGGGTGATGTTTATGGGGGTCCTCAGGACTCGCAGAGACATGCCATCTGAAGAATGACGCATACGAGTTTATGACCCTATAATTTACTCTGATTTAGCATTGGGTTAATGTGTGTGTCTTCACAGAGATTTATGACTCACCTATCTTAGCCATAATAACAGGGGTGGCTACACTCCTCCTCTTTCCTCCATCAGCCAGCAGGGAGGTGTTTCCAGTAGAGGGAAAAAACTTGCCATTTTTGAAGCCCAGCAGATGGAGCTTGTACACTGCATCTTCAGATTGCCCAAGTACAATAGCCTGGGTAAAAAGAGACTGGGGAAGTTGCAGGGAGGCCTCTACTATGATGTTCTGAAAGGACAAGAAACACCATCATGTAAAAATCCTTAAACTCCAAATAGTTGACCCAGTTAATTAAATAGATGCCTTGTTCATCACCAGGGAAATTCAACATATATTTAAACACTTTTAAACAAATTTGTTGTTTAAAAAAAAAAGCTGACTGGCCAACACAGTATTTACAATCTAAAATCACTAAAACAGCTCTCCTTCACCAAACTGCTAACAACCCTTCAGTATTTCTGCTGGAGCTGACCTTGTGAAGGATGCTGTAGAAAGAGCTGGTGGTGTTGCATTTAAATGTTAGCTGGCGATCCTGGCCGGGTGTCCGTTCGGGGCTTGGCCTCTGAAACAACATGCAGGTCATGCCGTTCCAGTCGCTGGCCCTGACAGCATGGGCCTCTAGCGCAATGTTGGGCGATGTCTGAAAGAACAACAGGGAAGGCTTAATGTAAATCTGTATTCAATTACATCTGCAGCGCAACATGATAGTGTTTTTACAGCAGCTAACCAGGGAGAAGGCCTGTGCTGTAGCCAGGCGGTAGACAGCAATCTTTTGGAGGCAGGCAATGATACGTGTGCAGGCCATGGCTTCACGCTGGGCCATCCACAGCACTCTTTCATCAGCCAGCATTAAGTTACTGGCCATGCTAACCATCACCTCGCCCAGCTGGAAACAAGAGAAGGGTCAGCATGTGCGAAAACATTCATAAGGTAATGATGACATGTCTGAGAAAAATCATTACTTAGCAGCACATATTTGCAGGGAAATGTGATAAATTTATGACGTGAATTCTCCAAATGACCCCTGAGCACTTAAGACCATTTTAGGCTAGTTTCTGAGGAACTACAATTTAAGATGAAAATCATTTTTCATTCAACAACCAGGCATCAAGTACTTACATCTTTAAACTTCTCAACAAACTTTCCAAACTTCTCGATCATCTCAGCCACAAAGATAATGTCCATTTTGTCTGAGAAGTTTGCTGCATCGATTGTATAGAGCAACAGGCGCCGCGCTCTGGTCACCACGTTGCTCTCATTTAGTGGCATCTAGTGGAAAGACACAGTGAAGATTAATCAGATCAGTACCAGGCAATCAAAGTAGGTGTGAGTGGGGGTATAGGAGTAAAGTAAAAAAGATAATAACATAAACAATTAGGAACAAATTGAGGTCAAAAATTCTAGTCCAGACCTGGTTGATGACATAGAGAAATCGTGTGACATCTTTCTGAAACTGGCAGTTGGAATAGTCCTCGTCCACCCACAGACCATCACGATTACAATAGCGCCATGCCTGCTGTTCTTCACCAGAGCTACCCGAGTATGTGCCTGCGCTCGATGGGAGTCTGTTGCAGGAGAGGTATGCTTTGATTCCTGCCAGAGTGCGCGGCCATCTGCAGGGATTTAAAGATCTCATCAGACTGGTTCATCCCATGTTTGCATTGTTTCCGAAATGTGTGATATAAGGCATAAAATCTACAAAACAGATGCGATTTTTACTTTTAACCACAAGGTGGTGCTACTTCCACAATAAAAAAGTTGCACCAGTGTAAAACTGGAACTACAATATCTTAAGTCTGATCATATGATACATCAAAACAAATTAGTGTAGTAGTTATGCATCTCCTTATACATTTCTAGATTTGCTTTGAGATTTAATGCATTATTCCCCCATTTTAAATTCCTTTCATTACCTGAACTCTCCCTTATTATTGGAAACACGTTCAGGAGCGCAGTACTTAGCAGAACTCTGCAACACCACAATGTGGACAGTCCTTGTGGTGTTGCCCCTGCTCGTTCGGACCCGACACTCCCAGTTTCCCGTAAAACCAGGCTGGATGTTTGAAATGGTCAGTGCGCTGATGGAAAACATGAGGAGATAAAATAATTAAACAGGTTTGCTTCTCAATTAATTGTACAAAGCCCTGCATACTGCAGTGTGTTAGTTACATGCCATTATACCTGGCAATCAGGGAGCAGTTCTGCATAATGCGCTTTTCAATGAAGATGCCCTGAGTGGCATCGGACTTCACCATGCGGCCATTCTGGTACCAGAGCACCTGCATGTCATCGGCCACGAGGGAAGCCTGACACTGGAATGGCAGGCTGTCTCCTTGAAAGACCACTTGACGGTGCGATGGGGTCAGCTGGAAGGAGGGCAGCTCAAGCGGAGCATCTGAGGAGGACAGGAGGCAATTCAAGACATCACAAATCATTTTTAATGCTTTATTACACTTTTGGCACATTTTGGACAACCAAGAAAGCTAAACCCGTGTCAGGATTTCAGTATGCTTTAGTGTCATTTGATATTTTTATCATGCCTCCACTCCCTGCAAAATCTAAGCTATGTGTTTTATAATCCTTCAATGAGGTTAGCGCCAAACTGATAAGACATGAGCAAGTACAAACAAAGGCAGCTCTGGCCTGGGCAGCCCTCGTCTTATCTCCTGTGTCATTTCACAAGCCCATGTTCCCCAAACACAACTCCGGCAGATAGCAAAGCAGAAATATTAAAGAGACAGTGTACAATTTGTGGCAGTACTCAAAGATATGTTTCCTAAATTTGACATTTCTAAAGCCAAACAAAGAGTCAGACGAGTCAAAAGTGTGTGTTTGTGTTCTTACCACAAGTGAGGAGCTCTGGCCTGATGGAAGTTATGAGCTGACCCTGTAGAGACTGTGGGTAGGAGCACTTTGTATTCATTACAGATATGTTTCTCTCTTTGATCCAACGCAGCAGCCACAAAAGGTTGCAGTCACACAGCAAGTAAGGTGTCTGAAACTCCCTGGAGACGGGAAGAAAAACCAAACACATACATAGAGTTAAAGCGGTAGAGCAGCCACTTGTTTGATAGAAAACTACTACCTTATCATACTTACAATGTCTTTAGAGACGGCAAGCTGTCAAAGGTCCCCTGAGCCAATGAAGAGAACACATTTCCTGAAATGTTTCTGCAGAAGAAGAAATTATTTCAGTCATCTACAAAAGGGATTGTATATTTCTATAAAGAGATTACTTACAGTCGTTTCAAACTGTCTAGGCCCTGAAAGATGCCTCCATTAAGACAGCCAATGCTGTTGTTGGACAGGTCTCTGTAACACATACACAAGTTAATTGGTAGCCCTGGTTAAGACTAGAAATGCTTAAAAAAGACAGAGAAATGTTGAATGTCATATGTGAAATACAGGAAACACAGTTTATAACCATCAGTGATAAAACAAAGTAGATTTGAAAAAGAAGAAGAAAAATAGCCATATATAGCAGGCAGGCATGTTGGGGCAGATATCTCCAAAAATTCAACTGACAGGTTTACAACCTTTCAGGTGGTATTAGATGATGTCTGTGTGTGTCTGCAGGGGATACAACACATCAAAGGCACGGCAACACAGTGGGAGGCAATTAATCACATGCGATCAGTGTCAAATGCATCAAAAGTATTTGCATATTCTCAGATGTGACCAGACATGTTGTCTCTGTCAATCATCAAAAACAAGTGCTGGCTTTCAAAAGTATTTGTATTTGATTCTTTGGTTTAACAAGAGAAGAACATGGATGCTACCACAGTCAAAAGGAAAATCCATTTGCTAGAAATTTTGCATGCACATCAGCACAGAAATGGATGGAAGTTGTTATACAAAAGCTATTTTTCTCCACAATTTGAGAGATTCAACTCTAAATGACACAGCAAAAACAGCAAATTCCTAAAGGTACATTTATGCTGGATACAGAAGACAGATGCACGGATGCACTGGCCGAGCTATAGTCACAAAAACTGGGCAATGACCATGAAATCATGGGGGGAGTGCAGAGTTGTACAGTTGACACATAACCAGTGAAGAAGAAGAAGAAACCCACAAAAATAATAAGTACTAGAAGAAGAAGGTACAGAAGAAAAAAATTGAGGAGAATATTAACTGTGGACGTGGTGGGAGCAGTTGAATAGAGGATGTGCGAGTCAGAAAAATGTGCAAAACCCAGAAGGGAACTTAGCACTGCCTACTAGTGAATAAACTGACTTAACCATGGCTATGTGAATGACGCATGGAAATATCAACTTTCTACAATCTGACCTATTTAATCTAAAAAAGTCAAACATATATTTGATACAGCCTGAGAATCTAATATAATATAAAGATATATTGCCATATTTTATGGTAGAAACTTTATTTAAAACCCTGTTGTTCACCATATGATACCAGAAAGCAGAAGTTTACACTACAATAGTTAAAATTACTGCTTATCAGAAGTAAATCGCTTTAGATAAAAGCATTTGCCAAAGGACTGTATAGTATAATATAGTACAATAATTTTGACCTATCACATGGTAAAAACAATTATAAAAATACAAAAAAATATTTTTATAGATTTTGCTAAAGGATTAAATAAAGACTTCTGATTTGTAAAATCAGACTTTTCTTTTTAGTTGCTCTTAGGTTGGTCCTTAAATGGTTACGCTCATTGACTAATATCTGTCCAACCTTTGACAGAAGATTGCAGCTGAAAAAGAGAAAAAAAACTAAATAACTATAGATAGTAATATAATTTTTTGGAAATTAATCAAAAAATAATGAATGAACAGTGCCATTAAACATTACTAGTATTTTACATGAAATTGCCAAGAAGACACACTACATAGCACTGACCATGTTTCAACCTCAATCCTAACAAAGCTACAAAGGATACATCATCCATCCTTCAAGCAAAAACGTACATCAAAGCTGTAATTAAACACTAAGTATTTGTCCTCTGAAACAAGTTTCTTTTCACTAGGTAGTTTTATTTCTTTTTGCTTAGCTATTCTGGTCTTGCAGGGAATAACTTTTTCTGAGGGATCGAGTTCCACTTGCAAGCAGCTGGTGTCCGTCTGCTGATAAACGGATAACATTGATAAACATTACTGAAAAACAGCTGATGAAAAATGAGACTGAACCACAGATTAGTAGTCGTTGCCTGTATAAGTCAAACATTGCGCTAAAGGTGCTAAATTGGTTGGTATAGAGAACTATCTGCTGCTTTGTGTACTACAATCATTCTCTGAACGCATTAAAATACAAGTCAGCTTTAAGGTTGCTTAAATTAAATTTAAGTAAAAATAAACACATTGCTAAGCATCGATCACATGTAGCAGAGAAAAAAACTCCCACATTCCCATAGAAACCAGAGATAACACAGAGCAACTAATCCTTGTGACCCAAGTTTCAGAGGCTTAACACCTTGATAAAAAGCCTGAACACACATTCCTCTGGGAATGATCCAATCATGGACAAGTATGAAGAAAAGAAACAAGAGCCTGAGAGAAAAGACATATTACCTTTACCGAATGACTGAGCTATATCCCGTGGTGCTGGGAGAAATGTGATATGAACACAAACTGATACCAGGGAAATGACTAGCAGGCATTCGCTAACTTCCAGACATTTTATGTAATTATTGTTGTTCCTTAAGGTACCAGTTGGGGATTTACCAAGTGAGGTTATTAGTTCCACTTGAAAGAGGGGAAATGGCAGCTTTTTGCAGGCTTGCTAACTTGCCTTGTGTGTCATGGGATAGATAAAGCAGAACAAGTAAATGGGCACCTGGATTCAACCAGTAAAGCTACAGCACATCAAGAAACTTAAGACAAGTGAAATCATATCAGCAATGTCAGCCATTCCATTAGGAATACTTATAAAGTAATTAAATAAGAAAGCTAATTCATCCACTATTTGAGTGACTTAAGTTTTCAAATGTATCTTTTAGCCACAGGAAGGTAAAAAATGACCAGCAAGAGGAGTGTTGCTGTGCAGTTGCTGTGTGATATGAACAGCAGAAGCAGAAATAGCTTGATGTGATCAGCTTCAAGTAGAGACTTCAGCTGTTGGAAGAATGCAGAGTAAAGAAGCTGCATCCTGAAGAATCTATAGTGTTGTGCAGAGTTAAAGACGGGGTGTTAAAAGCTACTCTCTCCCGAGGGCTCTACCAGTTGGCTTTACCCTGCATTTTGAAGGACTAAGGTGCTAATTTTCTTTTTGGGGATCAAACAGTAGTGCTTAACTTGTCTTTCAGTTGAGTTGCAAGTGGCCAGCAGAAAGCTGCATGATCAGATGACCATTGATCCATGATTTTGAAAAGAAAGGAGTGCTTTACCTCTGCAAAAAACAAACAGGGAACACTAACTAGGGGTAGGATGGAAATAGTGCTTTAGGGCTGTTTATGTCAATGTATGGAAACTGTGCGAGTGTGTAAAGTGAAATAACACAGTCATACTGCTGCATTAGGGTGTAATCAGGATTTTAATCCAAGCCTTGCGATCAAAGTTTAAAATATTTCTATAGAAACTGTGGTCAAAACATTTTATTTTGTTTTAATTTAACAAGATATTTAAAAAGCTTTTGTTTAGAAAAAAAGAAGAAAGCAAAAACACTGACGGGAGTTTTGCCAGATTTTACTTTCTGCTTGCTCACTCTGTGCAGCAAGCAGAGTGAGCCCCCCCCCGCGACCCCGTTAAGGGAAAAGCAGTAGAAAATGGATGGATGGATGGATGATGCAAAAGGTGATAAATTACATCTGTGAAAGTAAATCAGACCACATAAAAAATCCAAATTAATAAAATGTTTTGTTGTTAATATGAGGTCCATGTGAAAAAATGTTAAAATATTGTACAAATACATTGATTCATTTTCTATACCCATTTTATTCCTATGCAGGCTACAACCTGGACCTGTTGCCAAGAGACAACAGTAGAAATGGATGAGAAAAAATAATGAAATTCAATTTGATTTAATAAATAAATAAATGAGTACATAAATAAAAAAGATTTTTTTAAAAATAACTTTAAAAAAGTATACTCATCAACACTTTTCCAATGCTAAAACTCTAGACGCTACATTGTAGCAGCTAACTTCCACTACAGCTCAGATACACGCGTTGCATGTTAAGTCTGAATGCATCGGAGCCCAAACACACATCATGAAATTCTGCACAAATCAAACACCAGGCAGTTGGTTTAAACCCAGTAGAACAACCAGTACTGACACTGGGGTTTAAAGTTTAAAGTTTGCTTTTAAAGTGTGAAAATGTTTTCATTCAGGGTTTAATGTTTTTTTTTTTTAACCAAAACACTCTGATCAAAGCTTAGATTCTTGAACCAGCACTACTTAAGGCCGTTATCAATGTAATGTGGGAAAAGTGTGTTGTAATTCAGATCAGATTCTGCAAAGTTTAAATAACTTGGCTAAACTCTGGCTAGTTTATTAATTTAGCAAGAAGAGACAAACTAGAATATCTGACCTGTTAACAGCTGATCAGCATGATCTTCAATGTGTTAACGTACATTAAAACAGTCTAGTATTTGATACAGTTGCCATCCAGAGTTCAGTAGTTTTCACATCAAAGGAGAAAAGCAAAAACTATGAATTCAGGATAAAAACTTTCTTATTGAGTGCAAAATAATTTTTATCATGGTTAGATCTGCTTTTATAAATTCCTTACGGCCAGTTAACTCAATCTTCATTTTTCAACAAACTGCAAAAAAGCAGCATGTATGTGCAGCTGCATGGATTTCTGTGTTTACATTTCCATGTTCCAGCACTACCTCATCATCTCCATTGCTTTTCTTCTCTCTGCACTCCGTCCATTTGACAGTTAAATAAGTGGCATGAGTGGCAAATGCTCTGCGGTGGGTAGTGAGGACAAATAAATGCAGCTATTCTTGGGCTAAACCAAACTGCACTCTCAATAAGAATTTCCACGTGAGGTTTCGGATCTCCGGGGTGATAAGTAAGGAGGCAGGATTTTAAAATGCAGGGGACGTATAGACTGACTTGGCCGATTCCCAGTGGGGTGTGAACATACATTTGAAGTGAGGAGGAAATGAGACTAGGTCTAAGCCAAGGAGCTGCCTGCCTTCCTGTTGCGTTCTTATTGCTCCACGGCAGCAGCCAAGTTCAAGTTTGTCTTGGCAGCAATCGAGTACAGCCGGATGATTCCAATACATGTTGTGTTCTTGCTCACTTCCAAACACATATACACACTGACAAAGTGAAATGCACAGTGGTACACTTACAAGTGACCTCCCACCTGACCACATAACCCAGATGGATTCAACTTTTATGTATTCCACATATCAAAATCATCCCCCTCTTATAGTCAGTGACATTGCATGCTCATTTATACACTTTTGTTTGTCTGTGTGACAGACAAAATATGCGAGTAGAAATAGACTGCTATTTGACCTCAACTTCATACCATCTCCTAGGCCTTAACTCTTTCACCTTTCTAGACAGTGTAGATGAGCCATCCCAACACCCCAAATATAGAGGAATCTTTCATTTTGAGGGATAGGGTCAAATGAAAAGGTCAAGCATGAACATCTATAATAACAATAAAGGACTTGAAACCTTATCTGCTCTACACATTAACAAACTTGACTATGAATATTTCTTTGGTGGAATTTTTCTTTAATGTAGAAATGCTTCTTGGCAATAAAACATACTGTATGAAATCCTGTTTATTCCCCTTTTCAATGGGAATACGTTGGTAAGAAAATATATCTGTGGGAGGAGCAGCAGAGTTCAATATGTAGGGTGCACCTCTGCACTTCTGAACAAATGCCCAACTCTTCTCTGCCAATGCAGTCAATAAATTAAAAGTTAAGTTTGCAGAACAGGTTTTACAATTAGTTAAAGCAGCACTACTGACTGGCAGATTTTCACA
Source organism: Pseudomugil gertrudae (assembly GCA_037177535.1). Taxonomy (NCBI): domain Eukaryota; kingdom Metazoa; phylum Chordata; class Actinopteri; order Atheriniformes; family Pseudomugilidae; genus Pseudomugil; species Pseudomugil gertrudae. The sequence goes on along the minus strand of JBAMHV010000005.1, from coordinate 6,803,378 downwards.
CACATGACATCCCCTAACAAATGCTAATTTGGCCTCTGCTTTGCATCTTGTCACCTCACTCTCGCCAGTAATGTGAGGTCAGTTTGATGTTAACATTTTTCCTCCCCTCCTCTAATCTCCACTTGCATTTCTTTGCCAAATCATCCACAGCGCACATTCAAAAGAGACAGTGTTTTCATATCCAAGTGGTGGCATGTGAAGCAAAATGCAGCCCCCACGTGATGCACTGTGATAAGCAGTTTCTAAACCTTTGGATGTTTCTGGGCTATGACGGTTCCTGGAATGTGCAAAAAAGAAGAGCCAATAGAGTAAGTCAAACGCAAACAACTTTAAAGTCAGAAAGTTATCCAGTATTGCTTAAGTTGCTTCTGAGACAGACTGGTTTATTGGTTCCAAACCAGTTAAAAGAAAGAAATCCAATTTAAACATTCCTGTCACAACTATTCAAAAGTTCTTTTAAAATTTACTAGAGAATTATATGGAAAAAATATGTAATATTTCACTATTTCTAAAGGTTTTAAAAACACTACATTTAAAGCATAACAGCACTTTATGATGCTAGTGGTGGAAATGGCAACTTCAGCAGAGAATCACTGAACAAAAGGTGACTTTTTATAATATTGTAACATGGAAAACAATTAAAGCAGACATTCAAAATCTAATAAAAGAACATAGATCATTTGGTTGGAAAAAAAGAACAAGTGTAAAATCTCAGAGGGAACACGCATGTGAATGGGAAGCACAAAACACACTTTTAAATTCAACATAAAAAAAACCATTGAAGCTACAGAAGCTCTACCAACACTTACAGTCTTTTTAGTGCTGGCAGGCCCAGAAAAGCACCTGGTTCAATATGGCTGATCATGTTACTCCGCAGGTCCCTGTGGGAAAAGAAGGGAAAATAGATTTAAAGACAGAAGCAGTTCAAACAGCATGCAGACTGTAACAGCTCTGATAATTATTAATTTAACTAAGCTGAATTAATATATTCAGTGCTTCTATTTTTTCCTTTTCATATTTATATATAAAACTAAGCCAAACATGTCCTTTAAGAGTGTTTTTCAAAAAAAGGAAGGATTTGTACTTTAATTTTATAACCATTTGCTGGTTAAATATCAATATGTTTGATAAACAATTGCTCACATCTTCGTATAAATATCATATTATGACTTCCCTCATCTGCAGAGCAAATACAGCTTCAGTGCTTTGCAGATTCTATTTACAGTATACACAAATCAAACTCAAAACTGGTTCAGGAAAATGTGCTTTTATCATTTTAAAATATCTCTCCACCCCATATGAGCATCCTATAATCACTGAATAATTGTTGTTTGAACCCGACTGTGTATCCAAAGGTGTACTCTGGTTCTCGCAACCTTCTCATATACATTGACACACAACCCCACCACCTTCTTCTGAGACTAAAAAGGCTTGTGATCACAGAATTCCTGTGGTGCTCACCTGCACTGGCAATGCCTAGTCACTCATTACAGTGGAGTTTCAGGAGGCTTTTCATTCGCTCCAAAACCCACATAAAGGGCCTCAGGGTAACTCTGCCTGTTTGATGTTGAGAACTGCCATCTGAAGTTGGGCCTGTGGCCACAGATAAGTCACAGACAACAAAATATCTATTGCTTGTTCAAACTTTTGATGTGAGCTTGCAAAGCAGGCTTCACTGGGAGGTAGTGTTGAGAGAGAAATGAGAAGGCAGGACAAGGAAATCAAAGATATCCTAACAAAGCCCTCACAGCTATGGAGAGCTGGTACTGGAGTGTGGTGTGCAGACAGAGCTGATTATACATTCAGAAAAGAGTAGTGTCATCTGAAAAATAAATAATTAAAAAAATATATATTCCTACTCTTATGAATCTATACTAAAATGTAGTATCTAGTTCAAGGGTGAGCAATTCTGGTCCTCGAGGGCCGCAGTCCTGCAAGTGTTAGGACTTTCCCTGCTGAAACACACCTGATCCACATCAAACTTAATTAGCAGAATTGTGCAGTACTTAACATCACACTCTACACAAGTCTGCTAATTACTCACTGATTTGATTCAGATACATTTTACCAGGCTGCATACATTACAGAGCTAACACGTTTCATTTTTTGACATAGACTAAAGGACCACAGGTGTTGATATAAATATGTGTATGGCTGTGACTTCATTCCTATCTCCACAACTTAACATTGTCTAATTTTAACATAATATTTACCACTGCTTTTTTTTTTTAACTGTGGCTAAAATATTATTAAACACTTCAGATTTTAGTCATTACTGGATCTGTACACCAGTACTGTGAAGAAAATGACAGTTATGTTAACAAGTGTACAATGTGATTCATTTATGCACGTACAGTGAGCAGTTTGGGAGGAATATAGTTGGACTTTTAAAACTTTTAAATAATCAATTTACTCCAAAATCTTAATGTCTTTTTCTTATATCAATATTTGTCATTGTATAAGTTGTGGGTTATTTTTGTGATGTTTTGACGTTGATTTATTTATAGAAGTGTATTTTTTTCCTTTCTGTAGTACAGAGTATCAAATACCATCATTTAGTATTGCTATGGAGGTTGAAATTTTACTATTGTGACAACAAAAGCAAGGAAAACACAAGAGACTGAGGGTGCTAGTATTATTAATTAATTTAGAAAGCTGCAGCTTTCACATATTCCAATACTTGCAGATAAAAGACAAGGAGTCAAAAAGAAAAAGTCCATGTTTAATCATATATAACTACCGTAACCCTCAGATTCCAAAGACCACAGACCACACAATCCTGGCGCCTATTAAATCTATTTGCACAGAGTAAATGCCAAGTTTTCTTCACTCGCACACACACTAACAGCTAGCAAGTATATTTGTAGGTGTGTTCCAGAAATGTTCTTGAACTAGCCCAAACAGAAGAGTGGTTTTGCAAATGTGGTTCAATTTATGGACAAATTTCCAATCTCTCAAAGGTGTTTTTCATTTCAATATTAAAGCAATCCTAAATTGACTTAGAAATAAATAAAGTATCTTTTCCAAGTTTAGGTTTGCAACTTACTTCATATGACAGGAGTTTGGGGTCAAAACTTAGCTGGTAGTGTTTAATAAGTCACCAGAATAAATGATAAATATTGGACATTATATAGTCCAACTTTGTATTCCATCTTAATATTATTACAATAGTTTGTTGATTTTATGGGTTATTTTGCACATGTAATATTTTCATGTAATCCAATCAACATGGACATGTGTTCATTCCTTGCACAGTTCATTGCTGCAGTTAAAATAGTTTTTATTTGGTACCTGCCTAAAAAGCAAAAATATTATTCGAGTTTACATGATAATAATTCAGAATTAAGGCTTACAGGGAAGCATATTTATTTGCCTTCATTAATTCCACTTGAAGTACTAGTTCAACAAACGCATACTTAATTTTTTCCAGCAGTTGAGGATAAAAAAAATAGAACATTGAAGACAGGAGGCAGAGACTGTGCATGTGCATCACAGCGGGAAAAGGTAACGAGAATGCACAGAACAACAATTAACAGAGTGAAATGAAGGCTTACATGATAGAGGAATAAACCAGCCACTTTATTCAAAATTTAGTTTAATTCCAACTTATCAGAATTAGGTTTTTACGTGGTTATTTTTCATCTCTTTAAAGTGGAATTAACGTTTATTTGGAATTAAAGTGGAATAAAAACCATGTAAACGTGGCCAGTGCAAAGTTTCTCATGATGGCAGTTCTGTCTGCCTTAGCCTGACTGATGTGAAAATGTAAAGCTCAATGATCCTTGTCAGATAGACCATCTGCGGTACAGCACATACAGCAGAGATTTCCCACTTTCACTTGATGCAGATGCTGTACCTACCAACAAAAAACAAACAATCACACATCTAAGTTAAGTTCAACCATGATGAGATCAGTTCTATGATTTTCCAGTGTGCATGCCAGAGAGGTTAACTGATGTGACCACAAGTTAGATTTGTGGCTGGTCAAAAATACAGGTTATAAGTCTGACATGATGAGATTGTTATAAAGCTAAACCCTCTGGTTTAACAGAAAATCTTTGTTTGTCTTAAAACATTAAGTAAAGGCTTTACTGCATTACCCACTAAAACACAATCTTACTACACACTTGAATTACATAAAAAACATTCATTAATGGTTAACATTGAGTTCCCTAGGACATCACATGCTACTTTGTTATCCTTGCACCATTTTCCACAACAATCATAGTACTGGATTTGGAAAGGAATTAGCATGTGATGGCTGTCTAGTTTGCCTTTGATTTCTCTGAGGAGAGTGATAATGGAGATTCTGAGCGGCTTATATACAAGCAGGGACACCTTTGGCCCCAACAAAACACAGCAGTCTCTGCAGTTACTTTGCGATTTCATGCAGTGTGTGCATGCATGAGCGCAGAACAGGCGTAAATCAATTCTCTCCCCTCTAGCACTCACAGTCAGCTGCTGTCTCAGTCGTCAGCCCTGCATTTAGGGACTCCAAATGTAAGAGAGAGAGAGAAACCCTTTGTGTACACAGGAAAAAAGAAAAGCCGAGAAGATGGAAGGAGGGAGGGGCAGCAGCATGACGGAAAGCTTCAGCACTCTCAAAAAGACTCATGAAGTACCCCCCTCCCCCTAGAGTTTACAAGAGCAAGAAAAAATACTTTGATTTTGGATGTGGTGGGGGCAGGGCTTGTGGGAATCGTACTGCTGACACCTTGAGCATTGACTTAGCTTCATTAGAATCACAAAGCCATCAAGCAATCTCGCTTAAATAGCTGAAGTTGGACTAGAGGAGCGGAGTCTATGAGGTGCAAATGGAAGCTGCTTATTGGAGGTAGACTTTCCTGTGGATTCATGCAATGATATACTGCAGAGTGGCTGTCCATTCACAAAAACAACACAAGTCTTAGGGGGCTGTCCAAGATTTAAGTGAGTGAGTGAGTGACATTAAAGATGTCTCTTCTTTCTTTTCATTCTTGCGGCCTGAGCTCCTTACATTAAAAATCAAACACATCACAGGAGCTAACAGGGAATTCTGATGCTTATCTGTAAACAATCTGGGCAGAAGAATGTCCTGTTAATGGATACGGTTACAATGGCTCAGAATTATTTATCCTGAATTAAATCCTTTCAAATTAAAGTTTTTTTTAGTTTGCATGAAAATAGTCATTCTGAATTGAGATTAGATTTACATGGTAACACGTTTATTTGTTTTCTCTTAATTCGACTTTTTTAGCTGAGAGTTGGGATTGGTTCTGATTGGACAAAGGGCAGATGTGACGCACTTACGTATACTAGAAATAAACAAACCACTTCCTGCATGCTACTTTTCCATTTTTCAGCAGTTGGAGAGGAGAAGGCATTTAGAGTACAGAAGACAGCAGGTGGAAGACTATGCATGTGCGGCTCCGTGTGCATGTGCAGAAGGACCAAAATTAACTTAGATCAGAATGAACGTTTACATAATAGAGAAATTATTGGTCCAGACTTAAAATGAGAATAAACCAATCACTTACTTTGGAAGTTTTAATTCTAAATGGTCATTTTCATTTGGAATTAAAAGTTAAAATTTTAATTTACCATCTCTTTAAAGCAGATTTAACTTTTATTCGGGATTAAAAACTCATGTAAACGACAGTTAATATAGAAGTTGGCAAGAAGAATAAACTAAAGACTAAATGAGAAGTTGTACTTTATAGTGATGTCTAGAATCTCAAATTGAAAACAGATATCAGCATGTATTTTATAAAAATACATCAAGAGGAATAAGTGAATAGGATATCTGAAAAGTGGGGATCTAATTCAGTCTAAATCATCACTTGAGACAATCATCACAAGACTAACCACAGCCAGTTCTGCTTCATACAACTCTACTCTTTCCAAGCAGTTAGAGAAAGAGGGCAGTAGAAACATGCTCTTAAGATTCCACATCAATGCAGTCATGTGTTATTGTAACCTTAGGTAAAAGCATGGCCATTAATGGTCTGGTTATTTTATCTGCATGAAGCCATTCCTGAGTGATAAATCACTGGTAGCCTATATGTGTAGGCCCAGAGCCATTTTCTTACAGTCCCTGTGGGAAGGAAATGCATGGGATACTACTCGTAATATCGAGTCACATGAGTCAATGCTCAAGGAATATCAAACTAAAATGAACCAATAAAAAAAAAAAAGGCAGAAAAAATTTATTTTACCTCCCTGGGGTTATCTTAGTGAAGTGCAACAACCCTAACAACTTAAAAGAAAAGCAGCATTGCTTTAATGTCACCCTGTCAAAAGAAAGATTGGACTCTCCCAGCAATATCCAAGCAGCTGTCAAGAGTTTGTCACCAGGCAAACAACTAGCAACCCTTGGGGCTATTCCTATAATTAGCCATTTCTAGTACTGTCTCAGTCCTCCAACATAGACTGAAAGTCCTAACCGAGGCTAAGTGCTGTATGAATGCCTCTTCGTTTTCTGTGACCTGGATGTGCTGCTGGCATGGCACCAATGTGTGTTTTGCAAACCTCCTGCTCCAAAAGTCAAAGCTTCATTTGTGGAGTGATGGATGGTTCCTGCTAACGCACTGGTAGATAAAATGTGAAAAACAGAGGGGGCTTGTGAAAACAACACACACACATATGCACGCACACACACAAGTAAGGTGCACAGTCAGTTTTTTTTTTTAAATCCATGGAACTTGCAACTTAAATTTTTGCTCTAAAAAGAAAGGAAAAATGGAGGGGGTGTAGTTAGATGGATGTCTTATATAATGAGTTTATTAATGAGTTTAGATTTAAAATTAGAATAACCCAGCCACTTCAAAACTACCTTTATTTCTGAATTGTTATTTTAAAATCGGAATTGTTCACCTTCATGTTTAATCTCTTAAGTGGATTTTAGTTTTATTTGGAATTAAAACTTTTTTTAAACATGGCTATTGAGTTTGTTAAAACACACCACATAATCACAACAATGATAAATTCAAAGCAATACCAACTGATAGTAAGGCATAACATAACAGGCATTTGGGGGGTTTGAAATTAGTGTAATTTTAGATGTTCATTTACATTTGTTGTGCCACTATAATAAACTATTTCTCTTTTGCAAACATTATTAGGTCCCAATTTTAAAAAAATCCTACAATTTGTGATCTGTTCTATAAAGTCTCCATCAGCTGTTGGATCCATTGGAAATCAGCCATTTCCAAATTAAATCTGCTTGTGTGTGTGTTTGTTCGTTATTGTCACTGCAGCAGTTTATACTTGTGTCAAGTTAAAAGTTAGAAATTCATCTTAGAAATACTTCCTAAACAGAAAAGCAACATGATGGTTTTTCATTTGGGACATCAGCATGTTTAGCTGCAACCATATTATTGGGAAACATTGTACTTACAATTTTTCCAAAGCAGACAATCCATAGAAGGATCCATTTTGGAGTTCTTGAATCTTGTTATTGTTTAAAATTCTGTGGAGGAAAGAAATATTTTAATACAGATCAGAAACAGCAACAGTGTGTGACGCAGGTTTCTGTCATGTTGCATTGGCAGCTTTACAGTTTCCTTCAATTATTAATCACACAGTTTTAATGTCTAATAGAAAGCAACAGCTTCTTCAGAGGTAACCCCCCACACCACCTAAAACACAAGCAAGGAATGTGTGATAATTAAATGCAAAAGTAGAATCAAAGGGATCTAGTGTCTTTTTAATTAGTGGAAGGATGCCACACTGCCACATACTGAAACATAACATTGAGCCACACTCCATGTGTTCTTGCCACTCTCATCTTCTAGTCAGAGAGATCTGAACAAAACCTAACTCTTACAACTTTACTCAAGTGTTTTCATTCATGCTAAACTGCAGTTCTGTCCTTACAACATTGAGTCAAAATGTGATTAATAAATCCTCTTAACTTTCATACTAAAACAAATCTGCAGCAGTAAAATCATGAGAAGCAAGAGGTTTTTCTTTGTTCTCAAGGCAACGATAAAAAAAACATCATTTTGTTCTTGCAGACATGACTGAGGACAGCTTTCCCGCTTGTTCTCGATGCATCAACTAAGCAGTACTTCTCACGGGGCTCTGAAAAGATCTGGTGTGATTGGTTGGGCATTCGAGGAGAATGTGGTTAATGTGGAAAAGCATTAAACGGAAAGTTGTTTCTACATTTTTACTGATACAAAGTTGAACACAGTTTTAATAAAACGGCTCATTTTGGTGGAGAGAAAGTAGGAAAATGTATGCAGCATTTAAAAGACCCATACCTGACAACCCTGCCTTTCTTGTTGAATTTGAAACAACCAGGTCAATTGTTCATTGCACATAAAAGCACCTCCTTCCTGCAGTAATCTCCTCCACATTGCAGACAAAGCTTTTCATGAGCTACGAATTGAGTAGACCAAACAAACTTTCACTTCTTGCAGAGTAGGTAAACTTAACTGGTGTCACTCTCGCCAATAATGACGTCAACATTCAAAGGAGCACTGTTAAATGAATCAATGACATGAAAGGGTCAAGTCTTCATAAAGTGCTACCACAGAGATGGCCAACTCATGAGGAAATTATTACTCACCAACATGTGCATCATATTTACAGTCAACACTAAAGCAAACACAGTCATTAACAATTAAATGCATACATACTTAAATGATTTTAAATAAACTCTGCAAACGTTTTGAAATACCAGACACAACTGCAAGTCCTATTCTGTAAGAATTTTAGGCTTGTTAAATCTTAGAGCTTGAGACAACTTCAAGTTCTTGTGTGAACTCTGGGAAGCTTCCTCCCGAGGCAATAAACTGCCTTTTATTAACCAATTTGCAGTTTGTTCTCAGCACAGCAAAGGCACAAAATGCTAAGTTGCAAAGTTCAGCTCCACTTTCTGGCACCATGTTCTCCACAGTCCAAGACATTCTTTCAAACATCACGCATGAAAGATCTCAAAACCAATGGCACCATTAACTCACAGCAAAAAAAAATCCCAAGCAAGAACTTGAGGTTAGCATGTTTCTGACCAGCAGGGAGGGGATGTGGTGGGTTACATACATGTTACTGGCACCCGCAACTTGGAGCAGATTGCTGTCATTACAGGGTGCTGAAGGGTTGTTTTATTACAGGGCTGTACAGACGAGACTTGGAGATTTGCTGTTTGACTCCTTGCCTGCACACAAATGGATGCTGTGTTTTCCAAAGTTTGTTCAAAAGTTTCTATGCTAAAATGACAGGTGTTGACATGTGACAATGTTCACCTTACTCTGTGTGTGTGTGTGTGTGCATGAGCTGAGAATACTGAGGTGATAAAAGTGTAATTTATATTGAATAGTTGGAATGCAAAAGTAGCAGCATTTGGTGAATATTACTTATTCATGTATGCATATATGCATAACAGTTAACGTGCAACATTATGGAAAAATAATTTCATACATCAAATCTTGATAACATTTGCAATACTAGGAGCCAAAAATTCTACAATAAAATTCAATCTGACTACCTAAGTGAACATTTCAGGCCTTGTGACTATGGGTCATCAAAATACATCTGTAAAGGTTTTCCTGAGAGTCATGAGCTCTTTCCTTGGCTTATATCCAAACCCCCCCTTCCTGTGCACAATTGGCTGCCTTCGCCTACCCTGTCCCTCCCGCTGCATACAAGAAATTGCTTTGGCTTATTTTTGGCGTTTCTGCATTGTAAAAACAATCAACTAATAACTATGCAGCAACACGCATGCAGCAACATATCCAATCTGATTAGAGTTCACAGTCAATTACCTACTTGTATCTCCGCCCTACTCGGAACGCCTGCAGCTAGACTGTTTGCTTCCCTAGCGCCCATCTACGAACGTCAGGTCGATGTCTCCAGAGTATAGTCAAGTTATAATTTTTCAGAGCAAGCCACAAACATTACAAAGGGGGAGTCTCACTTGTCTTGACACATACCATAGATAAAATCTGCTCCAACCTAAACCAGAAAAAAGCTGCAGGGGGATCCTACCAAATCTCACATCCTGTCTACTGATACAAATGACATAAATCTCAAAGACATTTATGGAGGAGCTGTCTCTGAAACAGGAATTTCCACTCCTGTTCAAATAGTGATGTAAAATGCTTTGGCCTAGATTTGGTCTTGGTGAGTATAAAGCTGAATGAAAATAAACACACACAAAACCCACCTATGATAGCATAAGTCTCTGGTTAAAGGCACAAATAGCAATTCACCTTATAGATCTGCAGCTGCCTGAAATAGAATGGATAGAAAGGTGAACACAAAAAAACAACTGCAAATATCTTTTGTCTGCACTACAGATGGAATGACTTGTCTGGGATTAAAGACTACTTGGGGCAGCCTGACAAAGTCAAAGCTCAACTGATCTACAAAATGAAAGGAAACAAACTGAATGGATGGGCAGCTGTCAATGCCTTGCCTTTAGGATTTTGGCATTCATCCGCAAACACTGCAGAACTACTTAACACGTGCACGCAGATACACAGAAACGGAAGCCCTCCCTTCAAGCAGACCAATGACTTTTTTGAAAAGTACCAAAATCAAATCCTCTTAGGATATGCATGAAAGAAAGCACCTGTATTCTTTTTACAAAAGCTTTTCAAAAGGCTGCCAGCAAGACATGAAAAAAAATCAATAGGATGACTGACAAAGACTGATCATTTTCCAAACTGCAGTCACTGAGTTTACAATCAGCTTTGGAGTTATTCGAAGTTAAATCCAACGGGAAACAATTCCAAAAGCATAGCTTTAAGGCGATGAATCACCAAGAAACCAGATGACCGTGTAACCCTAACTCCCAGTTTGCCCCGATTTGAAACCAGGCATTTTACTGCACTCCAATGTGTCATCAAACTGAATGCACTTTTCCTGCAGCAAGGGAGAAAATCCTTGCTTTCTTTCTGACATTAATCCTCTACAGAGAGCAAAACCAGGTGTGCTTACTTGCACCGTCTAACCCAGGTGCTCCTGTGAATAGATCTTGATTACACTAAGCAAGCCTGGTAAAGAAATATGAGCTGGGCGAGCACAGAAAGCTTAAATATAGTCAGTTCCTGTGTGTGTGGGGGTATGTAGATTGAAACTTAAACAGGTACAGAAATAAGCACTCATGCACACCCCATAGAAATTACTCTCATAACTTTATCTTTCCCTGAGAGGCAAAGGCTAAATTCAACCATGATTTAGGAGAGACCTACTCTGACATGGGTGGACAGGCCAGCTGTAAACACATTTGTGTCATTTCCTCTCGGATTACGAAGGCATGTGGTATCATTTGGAGAGCACAAATGCAAGAATGCATTACTCACTTTTTTTCCTCCACAGAGAGTCATTCAGAACTGAAATGCAATGAATGAACTTCATGCACTCAATGTCAGGGTAAACGAATACCAGCAATCATTTAAAGCCAGGTAACGGAGCAGCTGCTCTTGTACAAACATGCATAGTTTAAGTTAGGAGTTATGGTTGTTTTCCATACACAAAGTTTTTTTTTTTTTAAATGGCATGAAGTCAAACCACTTATCCAAGTGCTTCAACGTGTTCATAACAGCTATTAGAGTTGTAAAAAAAGTGTATAAGAAAAAGCTCATTGTGTAAATCTTAATCAAGTGAAACTCCTGATGAAAAAAAAAGAAAAGGAAAAAACAGGAAATATTGAAGACAAAAAAGCAAGTTTAATCTCACGAACAGAATGAGTCTGTAATCAAAAGCTGACAAGAAATCAATGCTACTAGTCAGTACAGTTAGGATCTACTTGATTAACCCATCACAACCTGAGGCAACACATGTATGCTGAACCTTCCAAGCTCAATACTCTGTTGCATCGATAGTTTAAAAAATGCCTGAAGAATAATGGGTCTTCTAAAATATTAATACACACAAAAGCAGAGCCAATAATTTACACATTTACTTTCCATCATAGGAGTGAACCAGATGGTGTTTTTGTTGAGGTTATCAAAAGTATAAACCCTCATGAAGGCATTTATTATCTGCATTGCTCTGACCATAGCGCACTGGTGTCCGTGCTTTTGTAATTGTGAATAAATCATGTGGCTGTAACATTGTCAAACCACTTCGTCATTTGCAGCATAAAGCCAGAGTACCTGGAGGGAACGCCAACACAAAGAGAACATGCAAACTCCACACAGAAAGGTCGCCATTTGGACCTGACCTCCCCCCAGCCAAGACTCAAACCAGCAACCTTCTTGCTGTGAGGCCACAGTGCTAACCAACCGTGCTACTGTGCATCCCGGATATATCTTATTTACCTGAAATTATATATTTTTCTGATCAATTTCAGTATCAGAAATTAAGAGTTATATCGGATATCGGATGTAAAAAAGCCAGCATCAAGCAACCCTGGTAGAAACGCTGTACTCTGAGGTATAGAAAAGAGCAGCACCTTCTAAAATCGATTAAATTGGCCATTTTATTTTTTGACCACGTCACCAAGGCCTATATGATACCAGATCTAAAAATCTAGTCTAGTCTAGAGTCTAGACTAAGTCTAATATCTAGTTTAGAGTCAATTCAAGCCAAGTAGAAAAAGTCCATTTGATACCAGCTTTCTTTCACAGCAGAGCAAAACTAAAGGATGAACAGCAGTAGTTGAGCAAAGTTCCCAATGCCTCTTAAAACAGAAGTGAATGATTTTATTTTAACCAAACCAACAAGAGGGGTAGTTGCACAGGGTGTGTTCACACTTGCTTGGTTTGATTCAAATAAACTTGAGCGACTGATCTTTGTGTGCTCTCTCTAAACAGACCTCGTCACCGAGCAAAAATTAGCAGATGGGTCTCAGTTTATTTCAAATTGAATTATGTCCTGAAATATGAACACAAAGCTATCCAGGTATGAGATGAGGATGATGATATGAGACATACCAGTGTCCAAACATGACAATACAGGATCAAGCAGACTGAGGTGCAGACATAAGCCAGTGCTCCTTTTCTTAGTTTGGGGAAGGAAAAAAAAACAACACACACACATTTTGGAAAGATGGGGGAGAAAAAAAAAAAGAGGAGATATCACTACTATACATAGTGGGTCGTAGTTTAGGGATGCCTAAAAAAAACACTTCACAAATAAGCACAAATACTTCAACAGTCACAGAATACAAAAACACATGATGGAACAGGGAGGAAGTGGGGTCCCCCAGAGCACCCCAAGGATTGGTCGCAACCTTCAGGCACAGTCCATACACCAGTTTGGAAGTGGAAAAGCGGGGACAGGGACCAACCCAAGCATTGAGTCAGAGGAAGTGCATCTGTAATTTGGTCATGTGTGCAAACCAAGAACCAGTTTACAGTTCATCACCTGGCCACATTTTTATGGAAATTGGAGAAGCCTTGGGACAGCTAGTGGGAGGGGAAGAGGTCGGGGAAGACCGATCCATATCTGAATTGCATTCCATAGGAGAACTTCTTGTCGGGCCTTCAGGCCAGTAGGTAGGCAGATTCAGATAGCAAAGCTGTGTTTGGGTCAGGCTGCCTGATTTCCCAGCCTTGACTCTTTGCATGGCCAAAATGGTGGTTCATTTTGAGTGATCCATTCAGACAGTCTCTCCAAGGTGTTTGACGCCCCGCACCCGTTCTGGGACTGCCAACTGTCTGCCAGCACAAACAAGGTGTCTAGCTTGCAGTTCTGTTTGGTCAGAGCCGGAGTCAGTGTTCTGATCCTGGACCTGCATTCCCCTGCAGCAGCTTCAGAATTTTGCGAATCACCAAAATCCACTAAACAGCAGGAATTCAGTGAGCATAAATCCAATAATGTATGCATCTTCCACATCCTCAACAGACAATATCAACAAGCACATGACTTTCCACCTTCCAAACACGTCCATCACGTACCCAGCCATATACGTGCCATCGGAACATGCCATCGGAAATTTGATCGATTGCGTTCAAAGACCAGCTGACCAGATCCATTGTACAAGGTTGCAAATTCAGGAAGAATGCAGAGAAGAGGTTCTTAAAATAGAATGACAAAGAGAGTGCAGGGAAAGCAGGGAGGGAGGAGATAGGAGGAAAGTCACCACACAGGACGCTTGTCTCCATGCTGAGACGTCATTTGATCAGGGTCATTTGTAAACTTTGTTTACATTATGATTTAAAAAGTGTAAAGACTGTTTTTGATAATAAATGGCTTCAACCAAGCACTAACCATAAGTAAGAGAAGAGTTTATGTGTTATTCATATTCTCTGAAAAATGGCCAAAAATGGCAAATTCTGCAAGGGTATGTAAACTTATAAGCCCAAGTGTATGCCCCTTCCACTACTGAGAACCAAGATATACATACTTAATGGAGAATAAACCAAATAATACACTCAAACTTCTGCATAATTTAAATTCAGTTAAGCTGGCCAAGATTATCAATAGTGTGAATTCAGCATCCAAATTGTGCATTTGCTTTGGCTGAGGACACCGAATCAGTTCACTGCTAAAAGTCTGCTGTTTCGCTCCTTAGATGTTTTATTGATTTTACATGTCATAAATTATCACAAGCAAACAGTGCCTTTAACAACCTATCAACTGATGTTTCATTGTCAGCCATGGCTACAGGGAAGTATGATCCGAGTAGTTGTGTTGTTTTCCTACAATGCAAGAAAACATTTCACAAAGTTACAAAAGCAGAGAATGGAAGAAATTCTTGAGGACTTCTTTCTGTTTGTGCTCTCTAATTAAATTGTCCTTGTTCTTTTGAGGTCATCCGTTCTATAACAGTGTCTAGGCTTCATGAGAAGTCATGAGGAACCCGCCTCAACCCACAATGGGTCTCATTCAGAACAATATGACAAACTCCAAGGACCTAGAAAGACCATAAACATCCAGGCTATGAGAACAACACAGCTAAACGAGACATACAAATTCAAAATGAGAAACTAATACCTCCAAACACAAAACAACAAAGTGAATGAAGATGCAATTTACAAATAAATTATCCAAGATGTGTCAAATTCAGATGCTTACTTTATGATAATAATCACTTTGTGTGTTATTAAAATGTGCTAGAAATTGCATGTAATAATTATAATAACGGCTGATCCCATTTCAAACATGGTTTTAAGACTTCCTGCAATACTCAGCATCACAAGAAAAACATTGAAGCAGATTTGGAAGCACTTTGTAGTTCTCTTAAAGGCTGTGACAAAGTATCATACTTAAAATAACCGACTCGGGAAGAAAACTTTGTTTAAAGGGGGCATTTCATTTTAAACAGAAGAATGTAGTCGATGTTACCGACAGGCTTTAAGGTCACTGGATGTAGTTAAGCTGCCAGATGACAGCTTCAATCTGGCCTCAACAGAGCCATCTAATTAGGTCTTTTTCTGACTCATACAGCTCTTCAACCTAAACTTTAAGCCTTGATACATGTCGTGCTTTACTGCAGCGCCCCAAGTTTCTTGGTCATAGCTAATAAGATTTGGTTTTGTTCTTCCCTGAAATAACTCATCTTCAAATCTATTATAAACATGCCCATGTCACTTACCACCTTCTCAGCTTTCTACCCTCTCTGGACTCTATTATTTGCTTTATACTCATGCACCCAGCCCTGGGATATGTCATCAGTAACCACCACAAAACACAAAGGCTCTTGACACAAAGATTTGAGTTTGTGAGTTTGAGTTTGTTTCATTGCCACTTGTTCTGTCCAAAAAGATCTGTGTCAAACCTAAACTTAAACAATTACCCACAATTGGGTCTGACTTTAAAAGTATTTCAGTATTACTATGCAAAATCCATAATCATTCTCAGCTTGTGTCTGCATGGTGTGCATTTCAAGTCCACAGATTGTGACTAAACATGGCTCACACAAACATAAGAAACTAGATGAGTACCCTTGCTTTGCTGGCGTAACTGTAAAAAGTACAAATGTTGCTTTTGGTTTAAGATTTTAAAATTCATTACCAGAGCAAATAGGAAAAAACAGAAATTACCCTCAAATGAAGCTGAGGCATAGACAAGCAAAATTTGTGAAGAGGATAAACACATGGCTTATTACAGTGTGCTGTCAGCAGCTGAAACTGAATCTAATCCCATCCAAATGTGTGTTACAGCCAAGTGGTAATAAACACAATACAAGGTTTAATTCATAGCCTGTAAGCTTTTAAAAATCAACTGGTCTATCAATGCAATCGATGGTGCCATGTGTGATCTCTAATTTAGCAGTAAAGAAAAATCCTGTTTATAAATCTTGCATTTAAAGGAAGACAAAAGGCTACTGTTAGATGGGATTTATATTTACAACCACTTTTGACACGGTGATGAATGGTTGGTTTAACAAGACATTTTTAATCAAAACAGTCAGATATTGCCCATGTCAACTAACTAAAAACTATAATCTCATTTAGTAGCACATTATATTCATGATTATTTTGCAGAAAACTTTTCTACAAGAGTTCCCAGACTCAGTTTGTTTCCTGACTCTGTGTATTGTACATTAGGCAGAGAGATTATAATTATTTGTGAGCCATTCTTGTGGCATAGAAGTCTGAAAGAATAACATACTTGGATCATAATAAACAGAATAAATAATACGGATACTACTATGTAGGCTACGTATATTTAATCGGCTAATAATTAACTTTTTTCCTTCATGAGCGACTGTTGCATTAGGTTTCATGAAAACGTCTTACAGACACATATTTAACTACCTTAGTGATCATTATTATGCTTGAAAATGGCTGTAGTACTTCCATACTCACAATGTGACTGTTGTGTTTGGGAAGGAATCCGGGGGTAACACCTGATGCAGCTCCATGTTGCTGCAGATCACTTTGTCTGAAAGCAGGCTTTTCCCCCCGCTTTTCGCTCGTTCATCGGACGCTTTGCAGGGAAACGGCACCGCAGAGCTCCGGCAGCCGCTCAGCAGCAAAATCACCACAAACCGCCGCCAATCCAACCTCATTTTTAACACACACGGCCAGAAAAACACTGAAGCATTGGCAAACGAAACAAGCCTTTGATACTACAAAACAGGACGATTTATGATGAAGATTGAAAGCCAGCCAAAGATGAAATCTTCGCCCGGATACTGTTTGGCTCAAGCGAGCCTTCCTCCTCCATTTCTCGACAGGCTATCCCCCTTTTGCTCGGTGGTTTTCGGTCCAAAGGAGGTGTCCTTTGTTTGGCAAACAACTCATTTATAATTCCCACACCATCTTGGCGTGGCGTCCGTTCCCTGCAACTCCACAAATCCGGGAAACGTGATAAGATAGCACGTAGTATCGCCGCTGCTTAACCGGATAACTCTCCCGGTTATTGAAAGCTTCTCTTTGTTGCGTTAAGCGTGTGTCCACAGGTCAGTGTTGGCGGCTGTAGTCATCCCAGGTTATCCACTCCAACCCCAGGAAATACTGTTCAGATTTTTCTCTTTAGAAAAGCTTACTTTAACTCCTCTGAACGGTGGGTTGAGCTCCGAACTTGGGCAAATAAGCGCGAGTACAATATCCCCGAACACCCACAGGAAATTAGTTTTCCAAAAGAAAAAAAAACAAAAACAAACTTTTCTCCGGTCTTAAAAACACTTTCCGTTATAGAAAAGCTAAATAACCCGTATTAACTACGTAAAAGAACGCTTTTAAAAGTTATCTAGTCTTTAAAAAGTACACAGGACTAGTTTTAAGTTCATTTGGGAAGTCCTGATCTGAGTTGCAGTCGACGGACAAATTAGTTTTATTCAAACTACTTCCGGTCTACCTGTCAGAATAAAATGTTCGGTTTTTTTTAAAATTATTATTAGAGAAATGACTGGTAATTAAAAAATAATCAATGACAGCAAAGTAGTGATAGTAAGCAAAAGCTCTGTTTTGGTACATCATTTCTAAATGTTAAATAAGAAATTGAAATATGAAAATGAAACGTAACAAATAAAAAGTCTGAAAACTTTGGTTATTACATTACTTTAATAATACTTTTATAACTTGTGAGGATTGTACTTTTGTGTAGTGAGCAATACAGCTAAATGTGTGATATATGTGCACCGAAACTATACTGATATCCCTTGCAATATTTTCTTGCTGAAATTAAATATTGTTTTGTGTTAGGTGGCAAATGTACGTTTGACTCTTCTTATTCTTCTCTCTTGTACTTTTCAATTAAAATGAACTTCCCTTTTAGAAGCATTTATTAAACACTAAATGTCACGGCAAAATATTTTATTCGAAGGCACAAAACCAAAGACGAATTCCTGAACCATCTTTCAACAAAAAGTCAAAAAGCATACAGCTAAAACTGTTTTGATTTGCTTTTTTTTTTTGGTCAAATCCTACTTATGCAAAGCGTCATCTTTTGATTACTGTACATTAACAACTGCTGATCATGAGAAAAGATCCTTTTCCAGGAAATTTTTAGCCATTCTTGCCACCAACAGCTTTTAAAAATAAAATAATAATAGTGCTGGGTAAACATATCTATGCTTTACATGAAAATAATCAACAATAATTACAATTTATAACAAAAAAATGTATTATAAATGTATTATAAAAACATTTAAGATAGTACTTAGTAAAATATAATTTCAGACAAAATCAGCGTCTGATTATAACCTGTCAGAGCTGATCCCCACGTGCAAGTATCAGTAACCTCCTTTGCAGATTCTTTCTGTTTTTTTAATGTGTCTTGTCCAGCATCAAAGCAGGCAGAATGATTGTCTGGCTGCAGATTCTTTCTTAAAACTTCCTGCTTGTGCCTCCACGTGGACTGTAGGTGCAGCTGCAAGCAGTTGTAAGTGACTACTTCCAGTTCCAATTCAGCCTTTTTTAAATTCATTAAAACATTTCAGTTTTACAAAATATATCAATCACTTACAAAATGTGTAATTTGTTGGTGAGAAATAGAAATTCAATTATTTATTTACTTAACCCAATATCAAAATAGGATGTAAAACAGCTGTAGCAAATTAGGCAATTAAGGCGAACTTAATTTTACAACAGAAAATGCTACTACTACGACTACTACTAATAATAATTTTACTATAATAATAGTATAATAATCAAGTATAGTTTAATATTCGTTTCATAATATGAAAATATTTACTTCAAACTGCAGCTTTAAAGATGAAATGCAAAACAAAATTGTTTCCATGAAAATGGTCAAATAGATCAAATACAGGCATTTAAATGCATAATAATAATTATATAAATCATGATATTTAGTGGAGTTCAGCCACAGTTCAGCATTGGTTTGTCCCAAAAGCTTAAAAAAAATAGAACTAAAATGAAAAAAAAAGAAATAAGTCGCCACCATAGACTGTGGTCACCACAAAAAAAACAAAAAAAAAAACGGGCGTGATTTAGAGGTTGCAGCATGTCACGTGACTATATAGCTATGCTCTCTAAGCTTGGTCGTCTTTCTGCCTGGTGGTGTGACAAAATGCATTGACGTTTGTAAAATGATCATGAGCACGGGATTTTTAATGAGAATAACATATAAAAGAAACACTTTTAGGACCGCGTGTGTTAGTCTCAGTATGTTCTCGCGTGACTTCGCATGGGGAGCGGCAACTTCTGCGTATCAAATTGAAGGTAAACCACGAGACTGTGAACATGTGAGGCTGCCGTATTTATTACAGTCAGCTTTGTGGTGTGTGTGGACTGCATTTGAGTTTGATTAATTATCCGTAAAATATATAACAAAGTTAATACCTTATTTAGAACAAAATAAAGCTCGGGTCATCGCAACACCACGTCTGAGCCGTGTTGTTTTGACACTTGACTATACAATGTGTTTTGTATTAAAACACATAGCTTTAATAGGACACTAGTTGATGGGTATTTATGAAAAATGCATAAAGACTACTTCATTACTCGTAACACATGTTTTACGGAGAGATACTGTGATGTAATGTTACATTTACAAGCTGTTTTAAAGGGTTTAATAACATTCTTTTGTGTTTGGCCTGATTTGAAAAAGCTTTATTATTGCAGGCAACTGGACAAATATAATTGAAACTTAGAGATGAACTAAAAACAACTATTTAACTATAGGTCACACATACATTTAAAGCTTTGTTAAATTAATGTTTTTTTTTATATCAGCACCTTTTCTTATGTAACAACTATTATATGCTGGTTTAGGTGGATGGCAGGCAGATGGTAAAGGACCAAGTATCTGGGACACATTTTGTCATGAGAAAGGCAGAGTGTTTGAAGACCAGAGTGGAGATGTGGCTTGTGACAGCTATAAGCTGTGGGAGAGAGACCTGGAGTGTGTTCAGCAGCTTGGTCTAACACACTATCGCCTGTCTCTGTCCTGGGCCCGCCTTCTCCCTGATGGTACCACACAGCATGTCAATGAAAGAGGTATATCCAGCAAAATCATCCCAAGTCTTAATGATGATTTTTCATACATTTTTAGCTTGTTAATTTCTGTCCAACAGGTGTTCAGTACTACAACAAAGTAATTAATGATTTGCTGGCCTGTGATGTATCACCCATGGTTACTCTGTACCACTTTGACCTGCCTCAAGCTCTCCAAGATCTGGGAGGCTGGAAGTCACCTGGTATAGCAACCCTCTTTGATAACTATGCCAAGTTTTGTTTCCAAACATTTGGGGATCGCGTCAAACTTTGGATCACGATTAATGAGCCGTATGTGTGTGCCAAACTGGGCCATGAGGATGGCACTCACGCCCCAGGGTTGAAAGAAAAGGGCATCTCTGCCTATGTGGTGGGGCATAACATGCTCCGAGCTCACGCCATGGCTTGGCACAGCTACGACTCTTTGTACAGAGCAAAGCAGAAGGGTGCTGTGTCCCTGGCTATCAACAGTGACTGGTTTGAGCCATTGGATCCAGGATGCAGCGAGGACATCGCTGCTACTGAGCGTGCACTTGCATTCACATTGGGATGGTTTGGTTGGCCCATTTTTGTTACAGGGGATTATCCAGAAATAATGAGATCTGCCATAGATGCTAACAGTAAAAAACTAGGATACAATGCTGCCTCAAGACTGCCCTGCTTCTCAAAAGATGAGCCTGCTATTTTAGGAACAGCTGACTTTTTTGCTTTGAACTACTACACATCCCGCAAAGTTAAACCAGGAAGAGGTTGCGAGCAAATACTGACTATGAGGAGTGACCAAGATACAGAAGAAGTTTTAGATCCATCCTGGCCCATCTGTGGAGTCTCTTGGCTGGCTGTAGTACCTCACGGCTTAAGGAAACTTCTTAAATACATAAAGGTAAAATTTAAATAAAAAAATATTTTTTCTATGCTATGTTTGCTCTAAGTTTGCCAACTTTACACCACAACACTAAAAAAGAACCCCAAAAAGTTCACATTACTTTCATTTCAATCACAGCAGAAAGTTATTGCTGTTCTTTTTTTCCTTTATGGCCAAAAAATGTCTTTCCATTTATTTTGTATGTAGTAATTTTTCTTTCAACACCTCCAGAAATACACTGATGCTTCATTAGTGCTGTCACGTTGAATGAAACAGTTACTTTGCTGAAAAGTGTTTGCAAACGAGCAATTTCCTGCTGTTGTGACTTGTCACAGGCCATTAATTCGAGCCTGGCACCGTTAAAAAGCAGCTAAACGGCACACTGTAGAGCAATCTGTCTCTCCTCTGAATGCTTGACAACCATGATGCCTTGTTTCAGAAAAAAAACATTTGGCCTTTGACTTTCCAGGACACCTTTAGAAACCCAGCGGTGTACATTACAGAGAATGGCTTCTGTCAAGTGGGGTCCGTACACATTGAGGATGTTCAGCGTTGTGAGTTTTACAAGAGCACCATCTCAGAAGTGGACAAAGGTAACCCATAGTATATAAGTACTATGATACACTGGCTAAAATAATGGAAAGAAACTTTAATAGATAGGACAAATGATGGAGACTATTAAATTAATTATGTATTTGTTAGAAGTTTAATTGATTTTAGTGTTTAGTGCATCTAACAAGGAATTAGAATTTGACTAATAACCCTTTTTATAAGTTGGTCAAGTTCACACCTACTTTTACTAATCAAGACATGGATGGATCATATCTCTTTTTAACTATAGCTGAGTATTAGTGTTGTCTCAATGTCATCAAACCGATAGTGAGAACAAATCTTAAGTCGCACAAATAAAACGATGACAAATCGAAGGTCTTCTATTGGAATCCAAGTCTGTCAGCTTAAACAAACCACATTTTTCATTGTTTGGTGCACAATAGCAAAGCTAAATTCTTTTTCTGACAATCTTCGGAATGTCAATGTAGATTGTACTTGAGGCTTTTTCTTGTTAAGTTTTTTTCCACAAAAACCCACTAACATCTGTCTTAACCAGGACTCAGTCCTGATTTAAATGACCGCAGTGGTTGTTATAATTTATCAGCTTTGGCTCAGTATGGTGCTGATTGGAGCACAAAATCCAGGTGGACATGCCAATTTTCACTTCAATTGCTAGACTAAAGCAGCAAGTGCAGCCTACATTTTACAAAAACACACATTTACTGATGATTATGTTTCACACTAGGAACTAATCTTGTGGACAAATACAGCTGATATTGCTCAATTTTCTTTTTCGTGTCACTAAAGCAGCTAGCAGTTACTTGTTTCTGCTTCGTGGAGCTAATGTCTATTCCAATAAAATATAATAAAGTAACTTTATTATCAAAGAAAGTTTTACTAATCAAAAAATGAGGGCAAGCACAGCCTAAGCTACAATGCTTTGCCAACCGTTCTTGTTAGTGCAGTTACCAGCACCAACATGAAGGGATGGCATACCAGCGGTATAATGGACTGGTAGGGTGTCGCCCCTGGAAACTGAGGATAAATAGGCTACTACAAACAATGTTAACTGGGTCATTTAAATGAATGTATACATATTTGAAAAGCCTATTTATTGCTTAATTCTTTTGCTGCAGAACCTGGAAAAGAGTATATATATTTTATTACTGTGAACTTAGACTACCAATAACGATTAACACGACAGAAATCTTTGCTCTCTGGGTAAAAACAGTCAAATGTAAATTCATTTGGTTTAAAATCTGTAAAAATAAATTGTAAAATGGTAGGCATGGACCAAATCTAACATTTAAAACACAGATTATACATTCAGACATATAGGCTTATCCAGTCTTATAATAAATTATGCACATATGGGAATTGTTTTTTTTTGTGTTTTTTTCTTATACTATGTTACAGGTCAGGGTTAGTAAAGATAAACAAGGTAAACAAGGTTGCAGACAATGCAAAAACATTTGCTTAGAGACTATTTTTCCTATGAATTAACTTAAGCAATTTAAGCATCTTAGCTCTATTTATCCATCCATCCATCCATTTTCAACCGCTTTATCCCAGAGCGGGGTCGCGGGGGGGCTGGAGCCAATCCCAGCTGCCTACGGGCGAGATAGCTCTATTCAGACCACACATTTCCAATGACTGATTGCTTCAGCTTATAGAACAGATACAATTAACATTTTGGTTTGAAGTTAAGACGACAGTAATCTAGATATTGCTTTTTAAGTGATGTCATTGTTTTCTATGTCCTCTGTTTCAGCAAAAACTGTTTAATATTGCTGGCTAGTATTTGTCAGCAGAGAATAACGAAGCATCAGAATTAAGTGTATATGTTAACCTTCCACAACCATTTGACACATATCTTTAATAAATGTGGAAACATACAAAAAGTACAACTAAAAGCATACTTGAGAAATATAGTGGCTCCAACAGGAATTGAACCCCAGTTTACACTGCAAATGTACTTTATTCTAAGCTCTGCAGGATTTCTGATTGCTTCAACAGCAGCTGCTTTTAGCCAGAGGGGGCTTGCTCACAGTGTCCAATGTTGCTGTGGGTGACGGATGCTAAAAGACACATTATGTGTAGCACATAGACCATAATGTTTTTGTAAAAACAAGTATTCATCACCAATTATATGGTAATGAGTTGGCATTCTGAAATATCAAAATATCATTATCTAACAGTACGTCTACATTATCCTCTACATTATAAATGGCTAATATTTGTTACACACCTTTTGAAAACAATATTTTGTGATGACCCTCGTCACAAAGGGTCACCGCAACAATAAACTAATAAGTGAGAAAAGCATCTTCGAGTTTTGTTGAATCTTTTGGACTTTTATAGATAAGAGGATGAGAAAATTTACATCTTAATTGGCTGTTAAATAGTTATATGCTTGTGCATCTATCATTAGTCATAAAACCAGAGCTTATGCATAACTTTAAGTTGACAGCTGATAAGCATAAAACTGAGCATCATTAATGTTCTATCATTACACATAAATCATGCTGCTGTTGTGATTTCAACACGTTATAATGATGTTAATCTTTTCTCATGTCATGTTAGCATTTCATGGATTAATTAAAAGCAGTGTATAAGGAAAGAAGGAAAAGCTAAGCGTGTTCTATGTTTTCTTTCCGGGTTTAGCCATACAAGAAGATGGGGTGGACGTCCGTGGATATTTTGCATGGTCACTGAGGGACAACTTTGAATGGGCCGATGGATTCAGTGTTCGTTTCGGGCTGTTTAATGTGGATTTCTCAGATGTAGCACTGACTCGAACCATTTACCAGTCTGGGAAGGAATATGCAAAGATTATCTCAAAATACAAAACTGGCAAATAGAAAAAAAAAGACATGCTGAAGGTAATTTTCCTGGATAATAAATCAGCAATTATTTTATCTGTATTTTTTTTTAATTGAAGGATGAATTGGAAGCAGTAGGTTGCAACTGCTTATAGTCATACCTTTATATTGTGGTAAACAATACTAACAGTGGTATAATTTATAACATTATAAATAAAATAACACATTTTTCTGTCATTATCTTTTTGTTTTGCCCTCTGCTCTGGTAGGCTTTATCAGTCACTAAAACATGTCGCTTTGAAATTCAGGTAGGATGAAAAATCCAAAGGCATATTAGAATACCTGGCTTTGCAGACTTTTGCAGCTCACTAAATCTAAAGTTTAAGTCTGTAGCTGGAATGATGCGAGCACTGATATGAGCTAGAGTCGATACCAGATTTTGATATGTAGTGATTTCATTTAAGAAGAGGAACTGTGCTTTCCTGTATACAAGCCAAAACCTGGAATGTGTATCAATTGATGTGTTTTTGGTTCATTTAAACAAATATGGCAGACTTATATGATAACAGACTCTATGTAATGTGAGCTGGCATCAAAGAGAGGCCTGGTATGCAGAAATGATGAGGAAACTAAAGAGTATAGCAAATTTATCTGCTTAGAAATGTTGAGTATATAATGAGTATATTGACACAGACACAAAGGTTTTTTTAATTGACCAAGAGCTTAAAACATGTCATGTATATTTTGAATAAAGAAAACAAATGCTGTTATTTTGTCTTTGATTAATTATTATGTATTCATAACTATAAAAATAAAGGAGTTTCAATATAAGTAGACCTAACTGTGACAATTGATGTACACATAGATCAGAAATGGGATGGATACCAGCTACAAAGAAACAATGAGCAGCCAAAGGGAGCAAACATGATGTCATTGCTAATGTTACCTGGGCAGCTGTGTAAGCTTTACTTTGAGGAGAAGAAACAGGGAACACGGTAAAAAAAATCCTGTTGGAGGTCATCTGCTGCTTCTGTTGTAAAGATAAACAATCAGATCAAACTTTTAATTATATAGCACTTTTCATATAAAGCGCAGTGCAAAGTGCTTTACATAACAAAACTAAACAATAAAACAAAAATAAAAACAAGCCTCCACACTTCACATACAAACTCATTTTCTCACACACACTTAACACAGATACAGTAAACGGCATCATACATTCCCATCTACCAACCCAGTCCCTTGTCCCAAACCCACCCAATATCTGCCTTAACGCAGCTATGGTGAGGGACTCTAGGTGGAGGCCTGATCAGTGCAAAGCAGAACCAAGGGGCTTAGAAATGAATGTCAGATTCTTTTTTAAGTCAAGACACTTTGCTGTCTTGAAGAAAGCCGCATATGGTAAACAGTTTGTAATGCTCAAGGCTGAATCCCACATCAATAAACAGGATGAGGACCAGAGGCGAGGATTTTGATAGCATCTGTTTATAGGATTATTCTGCCACTGTGTGGTAAACACAGGAAGTACAGTTCTGAATTCAACAGTTCAGGCCACCACTGTGCCACATGATTCTTTGATGTACAAAATGTATACTGTTGGTTAAACAATAAAGAGGGGATGTAACGCTCTAACCACAATACATCATATATTTAACAAAATGAATATTTATGCTCTGATGTGAATGAAATGCCATTTATATTCTGTGTTGGTAGACTGTTTTTATTAATAAGTATAGTGTATCGTGACACCCAATTGGCTGTTTTCAACAGATGTGAGTAATACCCCTGTGGCCCTCCTCCATCTATGTCAAGTCAAGTGAGAATCTGCTTTGTCTTATGATGAATAACAAGCTATTGCAGAAACATGAATAATGTCATTGTTACTTGTATCACAACTTCTGCTTTGAAAACAAAGTTGATCCGAGTCTCATAGCATTTCAACACATATTAGGTTCAGCCTTGGTGGATGTAGACGTTCCCTGCAGAGTAACCTAACACATATACACAAAAATTAAGCACAGCATACATGACAACTTCATTCTAATGAGGGGAATAAAACACCAAAATATTTTTGTTACCTGTTATTTAAAAGTTTGAAATAAATATGAAATGTTTTCCCAATAATTAATTAGTTTAGGTCTGTGGTGACTTGAATTTCAAAGAGATTAGTAATCCCAGTAACTGTCCTCCAGTATTGATAGATTCCAGTCTTTTCTGTCAGTATCTACTTGGGTGGAAGAACCTCCAGTGCTGTTGAATTGATTGAATGAAATATAAGCAAGAGCTTTTTCTGCACTTTGTGAATGTTGAGATTATTCATTTGTGAAGGGCTGAGGAATAATATGTGCCTATTGGTACTTGGAAAGCTTAAATCATTAATTAGCATTTAAATAATTCACTCTTGCGGTGTCTTTAATAGCCCAAGTATGAATGCTCGACTTCATTACAGTCAGTAAAATGTATTCTGATTAGGCCGAGATGAAGGAAGTCACAAAATGAACCATTTCTAAACGTGCTTTCCAATTAAGTGTCAAATATATCACGTGAATAGATATGTTGCTTTTGACAGTGAGTTAGCACGTTTAATTGTAACATTCGATCTCATTTACTGGCAGAGATTTCACCCTGAGGAACATTGTGGTAAATTACAAAAAGAAGCCCATTTGTATTTGACCAAACTTAACTCATTACATTTTGGCAGACTATATGAAATATTCAATAACCGAGACATTCATTTAGTTAGTAGCTAAATTATTAAGTTAATTTATAAGAAACTATCTTCATTGTGAAGGATAGGAATGACACAATCTTGTAAATCAGTTCACTGCTTACAGGTGCACTTCTGACTTCTGGCATATAATTACCCTTTTCTATTTACTGATTACTCTCATATGCATTTTCCCCAGAGAATTGCTATAATTAGATTGTTGCTTTAATATCAAGATGATGAGATGTGAGCCACTCCCTTTGTTGGATAGAAGTCTCATCTTTTTATTGTCTGGTTCTCTCAGTCAGCTGGTAAGGGACCTGTGAGAACCCCAATCCACCACTCCACCAGACTGAGCTCCCCCTCTCTAGCTGTTATTCTCTCACTCTTCAGCTCATCATCTTCTCCTCTTCTAATCGTATTGCTCATTTTCCATTGACAAGTGAGTATGAGGGGAGAGTGAAAAATGAAGGAATGGAAAAGAAGCACAAACTTTCTAAATCCCGATGACCTACTTTGCCAGATATTTCGCTGGGAATTCACATTAGCGCAAAAGAGTTTCAAGAAGAAATGTTTTCCCATTCCTCCTTCTCCATCTTCCTCAAAACTAGCCTTTTTTTTCTTCCAGCTGCAGGCCATTTTCCTCGCATCCCCTATTTGATCCTGTATAAGCAGTAACAGTATATTATACAAGTGGATAACCGCCTTACACTGGCATAACTGGTGCTTTGGAGCTCTGTCACCACTTTTGACAGTGGCGTAAGAAGCGTGACATTGGAGTTTAAAAAGGCGCTTTGGAAGACCTCGTGTGTGATTGATGAGTTTGGTGGCGGAGACAAGACTGAAGGGGATAAATACTGCTAGACCTCGAAGACAGGAAGTGGAATTATAACAGACCCTTACAGAGAACTAAAGCAAGAAGGCGAAGACAGAAGAAAAGGAGAGAAAAGCAGTTCAAATCTTTTCTTTTGAGCCCCCTCCCTGAGGGGGCCACAGATGACCCTGCTAATGACTGTCAAAACTTCAACTCCCTCGAGTGTGATGCTGCTGTGTTATAGGAGGAGGTTCACAGACCTGCCTGAAAAATTGAAAGCACCTCGAATATTCCGCTATCCCTGGGTGCTCTGTTGGGGCTGGTGATAGGGGGTGCACATGCAGAGATTAGTATTCTGGGTGTGAATGTGTATGTGTGCTGGGTAAGCCCAGCAGTGGTAGAAGCACAGAACCTCCCTCCGTGTGCGTGTGTGTGGTAGCCAATGAGGCGAGAGCTCCGTTTCGTGGGAACAGTGGTGGGAGTGGGAGTGAACACAAGTGCGAAAGGGAAAGAGACAATTTATGAAACCTTTAGAACTGAGGTGACTAACTGTGAAGACGGGTGGTTATTAGGCCTGGATCCAAGCAGAGAGACTAATGGTGTGGATATAACCTCATGCTCCCAATATGCAAACACATTGTCATCAATGAACACTCAAAATTCTTCTGCTATCCTCTTGGCCTTCATTATTTTTAGTAGTAATAACCAAGACAATTGGTAATATCTGGAACAGACTCACTATAATATAATCCTTTTTGCAATAAAACTTATTATTCTGTCTAAAAAGTTGATTAGAAATGAACCATTTAAATGGTATCAGAAAAAGCTGGGATGTCATGTTTAACTCAATTCAATAAAATGTGTTAATATGAATGTTTTACCTTGTCTTGACTTTTGAGGTCTGCAGCCCATTCAAAAAGTGTTAACAGGTGATTATAATCATGATCTGGTACAAAAGGTAGAGTCTTTGAAGAGCAAAGTTAGGAAAAGCAGCATGATAAATAGAGATAATTAAAAAACACATTTAAATGTTCTTAAAGAAATTCTTTCTGGAGATTTGCATATTCTCTTCAAAGAGTTAATAATATTATTTATTGATAAAGGTTTTCTGGAGGAAATGTGATGACACGCACTGCTTCAAGACCTTCACTGATTGCGGACTACTTGGGCTGTTTGCAGTGGGAAACCTTTGTCTAGCCCTGCAATTCAAAGTTACACAGACACTAATCAAACCTTTTCTGAGTTCAGCCATCTGGGATGAGAGCCCACACAGTGGAAACATGTCTCATGTTCAAACAAAAAAGATATACTGTTGGAGGAAATGGACGCCTTGTTTTCTGCAGAAAAGTCCAATGCAATTTTAGATTAACACATGCTGACTTTAAGATGAAATCTTCTCAAGGGATGTCCATTCATTTGTCAATAAGACAATGTAAAACCATATTCTGCATACATTAACAAGGAAAGGCTGAAGACTAAGAGGGTGCAAGGGTCATATTTCAACAGAAATAATGCTAAATGAAGCATTGCATGCGATTGGGGCATTGGAACTGACCAATCAGAGCTCTCTTTGGAGTGAAAGAGCAATTTGCTTGCCTGCGAGAACTTTGACTAGATGCGGTTAATAGAAAAAAAAGTAAGCTTCAGTCCCAATTTTTTTAAAATGACTTTAAAAAATTTCACCTGAAAAAATAAAGGTTAAAAATCATGTTTTCACGTGAAATTTAAATTGTTGGTTTGTCTGTATGTTAGGGTTAGGTTGTGGGTGTACGTGTGTCTCTGTGATATATTGGGTTATGTACTGTATGCTGGTAAGTCGGGGGTGTAGAGCGTGGCTGTTTTTATTTATGCTGTCATGTTGACAGGAAAATGTGCTTCAAAATGAGCAACATTAGTTGTGAATTTATGCCCTCAGAGTTTACATCTCATTTTTAATCATAAGATGTTATGCTATATACAAAAAAAAGGGTAGGCAGACAAAATATCTCTGAGCCTATCATGGCTTTAAAACTTTCGAGGTATTTAGAGTGGACTTTTTACCATACCTGCGGTACCTGGACATTTACAACTACCTCATTTATTTTAATTTACACTGGAGATTCTCTTAAAGCTTACAAAAGCCTGAACGAATATAAATGAACAAAGTCTGGTTTTAAAAATTAAATTCAGTTGTGGTTTTTGTAGCAAGGTAGACTCCAAACATCATTTGGGAGTTGTAGGAATTTGACAAACCCTGGAGTTTCTTAGTAGGAGGTAAGAGGAAAAAAGGCAAATTACTTGGAGTTCTGAACATTTTGTAACAAACAAACAATAATAGGAAGACATGTTTGTCTAAAGCCTTGTATACATGTAGCTGGTGTATTTGTAAAACTGTATATCCTACCCCTCTGGCTAGTAAAAAAAATTAGTCCACACCACCTTGTTTTTAAAAAGAAATCATCCACACCTATCTGCATAACTGTGTTGCTGTATGTATTGGGTCCCTAGTGCACTGGTAGAGCTTTACACACCTGCTAAATAATTTTTGAGACAACCTGCCTTGACAATCCAAATTTACATTTGCAGTTTTTCATAATCAACCCTCATCAGCTAAACAGTACAGTGTGCAGGCAACTTTTTTTTTTACAATACTGAGCAGTAATCGCATGACAGTAGACTGCCCGTCTATGTGAGAACATAATAATTCTACCAATGACAAGAGCGGCAACCGTGACATGCGAACACTTTCGCAGCCTTCCTTCAGGACAACTTCTTGCTCAAAGTTTTCCCACTAGCTGGCAGTGTGTCCTGGTCTGATCCAAAACTGACAACGGCACCTTTGATGGTGAACATGCCTCATCCATGGGTATGGTATGGGGGTTAGGATATGGTATGGTTAGATGGCTTAAAATAACTATCTTAATCTCCTCCTTCACCAAACACCAAGCCCCTGGGCCATGGATAAAGCTGACACACTTTTGAGGATATCCATGTTGTGGAAAACAAAGGTTGCACATGTGATGTCATAGTATTTTTTTTGTCACAGACAGTGATGTTTCCAAGCTGAAAACCCTTTTTATATATGTCCACATGCAGATGTAGATGGACTTATACTTATATAGCATTTTTCCAGTCTTGGAGACCACTCAAAGTGCTTTACACTATAGCACATTCACCCATTCACATACACACACACTCACACCCCGATAGGCACATTGTGGGGCTACTTGGGGTTTAGTGTCTTGCCCAAGGACACTTCAGCATGTAATCAGGGGAAGCCTGGAATTGAATTCGTAACCTTCTGGTTGAAAGACAACTGCTTTTCCACCTGAGCCATAGCTGCCCAACCCACTGTGTAAACGAAGGATTAAAAAATCCTCACTTTGGTCAGAGGTTTTTAAAAGAATAATTTTTAATGACTGAAATCTGCATTTTCATGTGGATGACAGGCCAAATCAGAGAAAAATACCTTTGTTTTGTGAGATACCCAGCTATTGGTGGGCAAGGCCTAAAGGTCTTGGGGAGAAAAACACTGGAATTTAAAATTTAAAAAAAAAAAATCCCAAAAACAGAGACTAAGGGATAGAAACTAAGGGGGTAGCACATACAAGTAGAGTGGAAATAAGTAAACAGCAGCCTAAGTTGAAGTTCATCCTTAAACAAAGTGCTTAAGGTTCAGATCACTGTGAGGATGAACAGTGAGCAGACGCTTTGTCTGCAGAACATCAGTGCCGGTGGACTAATTAACTGGAAGTGTTGTACGACATGCACCCTTCTCACCCGTGTTGTCACTCAAGGTTTGAGTGGCACTAATGAGAGAATTATCTAGCCTCGGACCCTTGTAATGCATTCAAATGAACGCCAGCTGACCTGACCTACGAGATGGCTTTTTAATCTCACCACTTAATACCAATCAGACCTGATTTCTCATGTGTCCACATATGAGGGAAGACCCTTTGCTCCAAATGCCACCATTCGCTTAGTTTTTTTCTACTGTTGATCTAAGATGGTGTTAATTGTCTTGGATGACTTCAGGGCCTCTGTTGATATTATGCAGAAAACCTCAGGTGCGCTGGATATAACAGGTGGATGGATACTCGCAAGTGTTTGCTGGGCATCAGAATAAGATGTGTGTGCACGCTTGTGTGCTTCGTTGCTTATCACGAGAACCCGGTTTAGGATTAAAAAGGTTAATAAGGGCAAGAGTTTGCAACAAAAAAAAGCATGCATCATACAATAGAGGTTTGAAATAGTTAAACTACCATAATTATCATCCATAATCATTACTACCTGAACTTGAGTCACTCACTGTGCTCAATACATAAAAAATAAAAAAATATCTGCAGGTAGATGGATTGAGGGAGTTAAATAATTACCTGATGGTGTTACCTATTTCATGCTTGGAACAAATAAGCTTGTATTTCTAATCGGATCAAATTATTTTTACGTTTTTGTCCCGTTATATGGTGATGCTTTATTTGAACAAGACACTGCAACACTTACAGGCAACATGAGATACACCCCTTTCAGATGTCTGGGTTGCAGCTACTATTTGTTTTCTGAGATAAATAGCAAATCAGTTAAAATTCTAGGCTGCTTGGATAGTCGTTGGTATGTGTTATTGTCCATTTTGTGAATTTTTATTACTATAAATCCTGGAAATGTGTGTTTGAGTAACAACTTTTTTGTGCAAAAAGAATTTAATCTAAAGCAGGTGAAGTGATATTTCCTTGAACAAACCTGCAGAAAAGAACATTCAGACCACTTGGCCTACAGCTTTTCAGCACTTAGGTAGTCTGCAAAAATATTCTAGGTTGAAAAAAAAATCAATAGGCCAAATATGCAAATAAATTTGGCTAATTGAAAAACATGTTTTGCAGAGGTTGTACAAATAACTATAAAATAAGGCCTTTACAGAGTTGTGCCAAATAGAAAATATAATCTCATTTACACCCCATTGTCCCCTGCTTTTTATAATAAAAGATACCCTGATGTTACAGCTTGTTGGAATAAATGCAGTTGGTATTTTTACTCATCTGCGTGAGTGATCAAACATAATTTCACAACGTCTGGGCTGAAAAGTTTTGTTGACGTGTAGAACGACATACAGAGCATTCAATTAGATGTTACTAGCTGGGTTCATTGTGTTGCACATCTTTACATCACCAGTTGACAGCTAATTGTACAGCGGACAATAAAGACCTGCCGGTATGTTGTGTCATGCACACGTGTGGCAGAGTTGCAGCTTTTGTCTCTCTATCTCAGCCAACAGGCCCATTGTCATGCAGGCGCTCAGGTGATGGGCCCAGTCGTCACTCATCTGCCTGACATCTGCTGCTATCTGGCCTGACGGTGACTGATGATGGGAGTGTGAGATGGGAGTGTGGATGTGTAAAAAAACAGACGAGTGTGTTACACCAAAAGGGAGGGAGTGCCGGTGTCTTGCAGGCAGGGACGGAAGGAGGCAAGAAAGATACCACCCTGACTGAGGGCTTGGTTAGACGCCAGTGGGCAGAGCTGCATTCACAGACCATGCCTGTGAGTAATAGTGGAGTCACTGGGCATAGCAAGGACAGTCTTGGTGAGATGGATCAGTTGTCACATGGATGGTATGAAAATAAAAAAGAGAGAAGAGATAAAAGGCTGTATTATGCACCAATGCAAAAGGTTGGAGGTAAAAGAATCAATTTTATGTTTAAAATGAGTAAATAAAGTTGCTTTCATGCTGGAAATGCAAACAAAAAATTCAGAAGAGCAAAAGGAGCTAAAGTTGAAAAAAACTTACTCTCAAGTGCATGTGTACGCTAATTTGTTCCTATGGAAAGGTTATATTCAGCCTGCAGTATGTGTCCTTTTTCCCTTTACTTAAAAAAAATTAAACAACCTAAAAAGTTAAAAAGACCATAAAAAGCATGGAAATCTCTTGATTAATGCACTTTGTCGTCTATATTCTACATACACACCCCTGAACAGGTGAAATATGACACCCTATAGATGTGAGTATTTTCATGCATTTCTTGTCCAGGAAGATCAATGTGTCCCCATCGACGTTGCCTTGCCCTCTGCACGTGAAGTGAATGGAAGGGGAGGAAGAGGAGAACGGGACAAGTGGCATCCGCAAAATAGATGCGATGCAAATGGCACCAGAGGACATAAGAATCAATTTACCTTATTGAAACAAATGAGAACAGCTCGGCCCCGGCATGACTTGAGTTCTTTCTTTTTTTTCTTTTAGCCGCCCCCATTGTTATTGTAATTAACTCACCCAACCCAAATCCCTGACCCTCCCTTTTATAAACACTGCTAACCCCTTAAACAACCATTCCAGTGCCTGCCTGGGTTCCCTTTTACCTTAATGAAAAAGTCTTAGAGGTGCCCAGATAAAAATGCTGGGATTCATAGCTCTGAGTGGCATGCTAAAAGACATGAGATCTGCCTCAGAAAACATTTACACAGAGTATTCCATGAATGAAGGCCAAAAATGCCCTCTTTTACTCATGCACACACCCTCACAACCTACAGTGACTTACAAGGATTTCTTGCTCCCACTACGCTGTTATGTTTATAAGCTCCTCTCTGCCCTCATCCACAGAATCCCAATAATCAAAATGGACTTTGGTTTGATGACATCAGAGAAAAATGGTCGCCACTATGTCTGCTATAAATAGTGATGTGTGACATCCTGTTGAAAATTTTCCATTATTTTGTTTAAGAGAAGGCCACTCTCCTGTAATATCTGAGCTCTAATTCCCTAGTGTGAAACGGGCATTGTGTAGGGGTCTCAAGGGATGGATCAATAGTTAGAGAGAGCGATGGGGTCACGGTGGAATCAATGTGCTGGACAAACGACCTGCAGCTGCCGCCTGCACCTTCCAAGCCGCTTGACACCTGACGCGATCTTTACTGAAATGTCCTCTGCTGAAATGCCACAGGGCCACGGGCTGCTGAGCAGTCACTCATGCAGTGCTCCCGAATCAAGTGGTGTATGCAAACTGGGTCTGCTTGTCATCTGCAGCAAAAGGCCTTGGCTCAGTGTTGCTACATAAACAAAACTCATGCACCTGAGAATGTCAATTACTTGCTGCCTGCACCTTTGGATGGTCTCTTGCTTGACGGCCAAATTGGGATTAATTTAGGGAAGATGGGGACCACTGTAGAGGTGACACTATGTCATTACACCTCAAAGAGAGAAAGGCAGCTGTGGCATGGAGAACAAGAGCAGTGGGCTGGCTTGATTGTTCCCCTATTGCCCTCACATGCCGCTTTGCATAAGCAGCAAAAGGCGTTGATGAAAACAAGTGGCGGTTTCAGGTCGGGAGCAGACACCCAGAAAATGAGCTCCCCCCCTTCCACCTTTCTCTTTTTACCCTTCCGCTGGGCCGAATAATTCAGAAGAGCCATCTTGTGGAAATGTCATCGTGTGGTGGTGATGGAGCAAGCAGTGTGACAGAATGCTGTAACGCCTCCCAGGCTGGGACCCTCGCAACGCTTGCTACGCCCGAGTCGGCCTGACCTTGCAGGTGCTGATATATGCAGCCACGTTGGCATCAGCAATTGGACAGCGGGTGTGTCCTCTTTCTGGATGGTTTTAGCTACTGCCAGCACAACTTTTTCCTTCGTTTCGGGTTCATGGAGAGGTGCTGCATATTTCAAAGGCTGTATATGTTTATTTGCTGGAGGATATAGATTTCTCCCCCTTTTCCCTCCCTTTCTTTTTGAATAGAGGTCAATTCCCCACTGTGCATTCTCCTTTAT
The DNA here is from genome assembly GCA_037177535.1 of Pseudomugil gertrudae. Taxonomy (NCBI): domain Eukaryota; kingdom Metazoa; phylum Chordata; class Actinopteri; order Atheriniformes; family Pseudomugilidae; genus Pseudomugil; species Pseudomugil gertrudae. The sequence goes on along the minus strand of JBAMHV010000005.1, from coordinate 6,767,605 downwards.
GCACCCACTCCCTATTCTTCATTCATCTTACCTGCTGACACATCTGACAACACGCTGCTGTATTATCATCTACCAACCCCCAGCTCTATACCTTTCACAACAACACAGGGCCAGCTCGACTCCTCCGCCCCTTCTCTTTCTCCTTTAGAAAACTGATTATAAATGGTCAATTTGAAAATAGACTGGAAAGTCCCCAAGGCTGCTTGCCTTGTCAAATTGAAAAGGGACAAGGACAAGTCAGTTGACTTTCTCCCTGTCTGCTTTTGTGATATTTCCGAGGCAGGTGGACGAGAGGGAACGTAACAAATTCCCCCCGTGTGGCAAGCAAGGCGATGGCAAAGGATGATGGGGGAGGGTGGGGCAGCAGCGAGCTGAGGATCTTTAACATCTAGCCCTCAGCATTTATATCACAAGTCTCCACAAAGAGTCTATGGATCACTCCAACAGGCTGGTGTTGGCAGTATCAGGAAAAGCCATAGGCTGTCAGGGAGTATGTGCTTTTCATATTTCACTGCAGACAGCTTTCCCTTCTGCCGGCCTCACTCACAGCAGCGTTTTGAAGATAATATCTTCAAATCTCTTCTTTCCATGCTGAGAGGCTATTTTTAAGTAGATATTTGTTTCATTCTCTCAATTTTTCTTCTCTATCTGCCTCCCTTCCGTCCCACAGGTAGGAAGTAGGAAGGTGGAAACAAAATGGAGAAATGTCTGGCATGGAGGGTATTTCTCTCAACACTATTTTCTGACTATTTCTTCATTTCATTTTTGTCATTTTAAAAAAACAAACTTTTCCTATGTCTGTCCTTTCTGGCATCACAAACCAGTCAAGCTAAAAGTGAAGACAATGAGCATGATAGCTGTGAAATAATTGGCTTTGGCACAACGCTCTATTATGCCAAGGTCTCATCTCATCAACAGGGTAAATAAATACCTGATTTTATGAGTCCTCCAGTGATCTGCAGTGACTTTTTATGTTAACAATAAAGTCCCTTTCTGATTAATCACAGCAGCGAGATGGAATGCGCCTTTTGATATAGCCAAGATGTCCACGATTCATCAGAGGAGACCTTGCAATCAGATGGGACGTGTGCCTTTTTTCTCCCCAACACGTATCCCCTCTCTTCTCAGAATACATTAGAGGAGTGTGAGCGACAGAATCATCAGATAGCGGGAGGTGAATTGAAGTGGTCATGAACCTAATGTCAAACTCAAATAGCTGAATGGCAATAGATAAAACAAACAAGGGACGTGAACTGTTTGCAGAGGGAGGTGAGGAGCAGTGTGCCGCGCTGTTGAGAACTTTTATAGATAAGGCCAGACCTGCATTGCAATCAGGTTATTATCAAGCATAACACATGCAGGAATTGTAACTTATGACCTGAAATTTTTTAACTGCATTTTCTCACCATGGCGCATTATGGTTCATGTCCAAATGTAAGCTGATCTGTTTTTCTCCGGACACACATTCCTTTTTGACCAAATGAGGAAATAAGGTGAATGGAAACTTATGTTGGGACTTTGCTTTTACTAATGGTTGAATTCTGCAGAAGCAGAACACACTGTGGTAGATTATACAATGTAGTTTTTTTTCGCTTCGAAGCCTTTAACATCCCTCAAGTTGGGCTGCTTTTGTATTTGTGGCGATATTACTTAAAGGTTTAGCAATGCATACAAGCATATTAGATAAAAAATGGACTTCAGCTGGATACTTCATTTGACCCTTTTCCTCCATTCACTGATGATTGTCTCTTGCACAGCAAGCACATTTAAACTTGTTGTCTGGTATTCTTTATCTTATTTCGTCCTTCTAACCATAGCTAATAGTAGTTTTTCCTATCTTCCTCCATTTCAGGGCTAAGCTGGGTTTTAGAGCTGGCCCTCCGTTTTACTGAGAGGCACAAAATGCTTGACTAAGCAGAGGAAGGATTCCTCGGGTGCTTCTTCAGGTAGTCCCCTCCCTCCTTTTAGCTGAGATATCTATCCCAGGCCCTTATTATCACCAAACAAGCACTTTTTGATGATGATAAGTAATAGCCACATCCCTATGTGTAGGACTCACTTCTCAGGGGAATAAGGGGAGCATGCTGGTCATTTTTCTTGTCTATTTGGCGTCTAGCAATCCCAGGGAAACGAGAGGCTGCTCGAAGGGGGGTGATATTGTGTTTGTGCAGTGCTATTCACAATGGTAGATTGTATGAGAGAAAAGTTTTTTATTATCTTTCTTTTTTTTTTAAATTTCAGTATATTTACCTTGTTTTGGAACAGCAGTCTGATCTTGATTACTCGAGACAACAAATCTCCAGGAGTATGTAAAGTGAGGCATTAATCAGAGAGTGATTATTTGAGGGCTATCCAGTTTCACAGTATGGGTTTCAATGATAATCCACAATTTCATTGCCAATGATGGAGCAAAAAACGCATCAAAAGATGGGTGACTCAAGGGTCAGTCTCTCCTGACGGGAGTTCAACGCACTGATAGCATAACTGTATGATTGCAGTGGAAGAGGAAACAAATGATAAGCTGAGGACAAAAGTAAAGATATCCTGCGACAACAAATAAACAGCATCTTGGGAACGTCTAATCTTACAGACGTGCTCGACAGCGGCCTGTCAAAATGCGCGGCGCAATTTGAATGCACAGCGGGGGAACTCCCTTTTTCAATTTGGCATCTTGTTTGTTTTCATGTTATAGCTGCATCTTGCTGCCAGCCACACCAGTGTAATTCAGTTGGATTTATGGAGGTCTTTTATACCAGTTTGCTAAGTAGTGAAATAAGGGAAAAGATAGCTAGCATAATGAGGAGGAATTATAGGGAAAATCAAAGAAACTGTGTGAAAGAAAAAAAAAAGAAACTGTCAGAGCCAAGGATGGTTTATATTTAAAGCAAGCTCATTTTTAAAGTGAAACAATTAAGACAATTGAACTATACAAATTGCTGTAGGCTTTTGTACTTCAACTATTTGGTTTAGATCTTCTCAGAAAGTTGTTACTTTGACGACTAGATGTTGCAGCCTTGAATTGGGCCTGCTTAGTATGCCAAGTAGGTTTCAAAGCAGGTGTCCAAACCAGTAATAACAATATAAAATATTGAAAATTTTGTTGAAAAAAATAAATAGTAAGGGTGTAGGGAGGGTGAAATCTGTTGTCTAAATATATAGCTAGTGATGTGTGTGGTTGGATGGAAGTAGAGGCTCCCTTCCATCCTGGTGGCTGTCATGGTGACTCCCTGAGCTACCACTGAACAGCTTGAACTTTGACTCAGTCTTTTAGTGCATTGATTGGCCAGTCACTTCAAACCAAGATGGCTTTCCTTGTCCCGTTTGCTCCTTTTCAGTTCACCTGAGTGAACTTGGTGACTGCTTGGCCCTTAGCCCTATGGGCCTTAGACATGCGGTTGCCCCTATTTACACAGCTTGGTTTAAAACTATGGCAGCCTTTTTTTAAATATCTGAAATCATGTTGAATTTGGAGGAACATATAAAAAGGGTGGAAAGGAGGAAGGTATTTTTTTACACCAGATACATAGGGTCTTGCTTTCTAATTTTAGATCGTGTTAATTATGGTCTTGTTAAGTGCCCTCAATGCCACCGTCGACAAAAGAACCATTCACAGACAGGACAGCCAGGCGGCTGGCAGGGCACCCTCTCCGCCAGTTGCTACTGACACCTCCTAGTCAGCACCATGCACCATGCTGGCACTGCTTCATGCTAATGCTCTTTTCTCCATAAGCATACATACTAGTGCTTATTTTACTGCCAGTTTTGAAATACTCCCATTTATCATTAAAGATGCATGCTGTAATTTGCAGATAAGGTGCCATGATCAAGTTGCTGCATGTGGAAAAACAAAAGTGAAGCAGATCCTGTGTGTCAATAAACCACTCTGGCTGTCTGGATCTAAGTGAGGGCATTTTGTCACTTTAAGGCCTGGGAGTTCACCTCTGAGTTGAGCCTCATAAACATGCTCCCTGCAAAGGCAATAGATGCGTTGCACGTGCAGCACAAAGCAATTCAGCATTCTAACGTGCTGTCACTGGGCTCACATTTCAACCATTCTTTATTCTCTGCCACTGTTCCAGCAGGGTGTAAATTGTGCAGGGCTGTAATTAATCCATGTCAGGTCAGAGAAGAAGAAGTAAAAATGAAGGGAAACAAGCTGAAGTATGAGCTCCCTTTGATGATAGCAGCCCTCATTTTATATCACTCTACTCATATTGTTTTGCATTTATAAAGAAAATCTGGGGCCCCCAAGGAGCTGGCGTACAGTACTTTCATGTTTCTAAATCCTGCCAAAGCTCTATTTGTCCCACTGTGCTCTTTTTTTTCTAAAGTATAAGACAGAAGCAGCCCTCCAGTGTGGGCGGAACAAAATATATATATATCTTCAAAAGACAATTCATGCTGGGCTCATATAGTATGTGACCACAGCATAACCCCAATTCCAACTCGCACCATCAAATCAGGAAAGTAGAAATCACTGAAATTAAAATGTGTGATCCAAATAAAATATATAAAGCGATTTAAGATTCTCTCAACTGCTACAAAAAGCTCCCGCAAAATGAAGTTTAGAGAATAAAAGGCTCTACAACCAATTTTCAGGTTTAATGGAGGTGAAAAGGTTCATTATACTCCTCTCTGAGGTGATATAATGATAGTTTTTCTTATTCACTGGAGATCTTTTGCTGGCCTCTATAAGTGCTGGTGTCAGTGATGTTGACAAACACTTTGATAAGGAAGGAACATTTATTGGGAATGGAAGTGGTTGTGTTTTTTGACATGACTGACATTTATAAGCAGGATGCTGTAGTCGAGATTATCATTAAATTGCTACTAAAATTTAAATTATAAAATATAAATACCAGATGTAAAAGGCTGGAAAAAAATATGCCAAATTGGAAGCATGTATGTTAGACCATAGATTGTAAAAAGATGTGGGTTGTCATTTGCTTACAAAAAGGGAAACAGAAATAGAGATTCCTTAAAGTGAAGTAAAAAAGAACACTACATAAGTTTCTGACCTTAAAACTTTGGTTTGATGACTTTATTATGCACAATCCTGGCTCTACCAGGATGTGGAGGGGGATTGGCACTTCACAACCTTGTGTTCTAGGCTAGGGCATCATGTAACAGCTGTGTTATGCTTTATGGTTCTGCATCACACACCAACAACTTGATATCAACACACAACAGCCATGACTGATTCAGCAAAAAATCCAAGAGGACAATATTGTAGGAAGTGAGGAAAAGAAAGAGGGAATGTCATCGCTAGAGATAAGAGAGTTAACATCAGACTGACTTTTACTTGCTTGAGAGAACTCTGGCAAGAGACAGGAAATGAGATGGTTCATGATTTAACCTTGAGGGGTTCAAAAGGGCAAAGATGGCAGCACTGCTTTAAAAATACCGTTTTTACTCCGATAGATATAGGAAATGGTTGAACTCAAGACTTTTACAGTAACATGCTAATTAAAATCCAGCTGACTGAGATAACCCAGACCATGCTTATTTGTCAGGGAAATTCATTCAGTCTTTTATGGACTGAGTGACACTTTGGTTTACTCCTGGGCGTCACCTTAAAATTGACTTAATATCTATATAACTCCTGACAGCCTCAGAGCTGAAAGCATTAAGTGTGGTATGTGTTTAATGGTAATGATAAAAGACCAGCACAGTATGTGGTATTAATTCTATTAACCACATAGGTTGCCAAGCAGACATGACAGCTGTATTGTTCACTTTTTAGTCTTTTCTGTGATTTAATATGCATGCCTTGAGTGGCCATGTTAGATGACACTGGTCATCATGTGGCAAATGGGCTGCATCCTGGATATTTTAAGCCGAGCATCTCTCCTGACAGCTGTGTCACTATTGATGTATAGCAGAATTGGACAGCAATTTCTCATTCCCTTTCCCCAGGTGTTTAAATGCTGCTTCACCTGCAGTAGGTAAGTGTTTACCTATGCATGGGTATAATGTTTTTTTACCTCTATCAAACAAATCAGAACTTTGCACATGACCAAATAATGTAAGACAGACTGACTCCACAAATGAATCACTCATAGGGTCACACATTGGAAGACTGTGCTCTCTATGTCAGGTAATGCATGGAGTCCTGGTGATGTCACAGCCGTCTCCATGGAAATTTTATCTCAATGGTTTTTACCCGTTCTTTGCATCCAGGTGCTTATCTATTACTAACTACATCTCATTTGAGATGGAGGTGTAGATAGTTCACAGTTGGAGGCCCTCAGTTTGCTATTTCCATTTTAAGCACCATTTCCAACAAAAGGCCCGGTTGGGTACTGGTCAGTAAGCCTTTTTTTGTTGCATTTCCACAGTTAAAATATGGGAAAGGTACCAAATATCCAACCCAAACTGTCTCCCCTTTTTTTGTGACTCTTGGTGTTTGGCAAAACTTTTAAGAACATTTTGTGTGAGTCCCTCTCTTCATATAGTCTTGGATGGGTATTAAGCTCATTATGGATGGAAAGCCATTCAGACTTTTCCTGGGATAAACCCCTTAATAAGATGAACTAAAGACAAGATGCATGATTAGGACTAATAGTCTTAATGATTTGGGGAAAAAGCTATTCAGGAATTTTAGATCTGAGTGACCAATATCTAGCAAAGTTAGAATATCGCGAAATGTAATATAAATTCATTTTCATCTTGGTAGGGATGTGTGGGAAGCTGAATGCTTGCATGCAAAGCAGAGTGCTATAAGCTCATGTCACATCTGCATAAAAAAAACAGTTTTTATTTTTTTATGTGTGTTTATACATTTATTAACCAATTGTAGACACTTCCGTTGATATTATCTTACAAAATAAATTTAGAGAGTTTGTAAGAACAAAAAGTCTGTATGAAACATTTTAAAGGTCAGTCAAAAATCTCACATAAATCCCACATGGGGAAAAGTAAATAATTCATTTCTGCTGCTTCAAGCCAACAATGTTTATTAAGATCACTAATTCTAGTTCTGCTATTAATTAAATAAAATAAACCACTCTTGGAAAAGTTTAGGAGCAGTTTAAGAGAAATATAATTACAAAATCCTATGGTTACTGTAATTAACAAAAGGGAAATAAATAAACAAATGCTGCAGCAAAAATTGCCCTAAATGGAGATCTGATTTTATTTATAACAGAGATATTTTAAATGTTTAATGTCAATTTAAAACAAAATGTGCCACTGCACGCATACAAAACATATCTGTGGCTGAAGGAGGGTCCGAATTAAACAGAACTTCCATCTTTCACGTTGGATGTTGTTTGTTTTTGGGAAAACCAATCCAGGTTTAGGTAACCTTTTAATGAAGGTTAATAAAGTTGACCTGATCTGATGCGAGTTCCACATATTCACTGCAGTGCTTTTGTTTGATTTCAGTCCATTTTGTAATGTTGGAGAAAATGCATCTTGGTTCAGGTGAAAGACCAAAAACAGCACAGACGGCACAGATGCAGTCTTTGATCAAAACTCTAATTGGATTTACACCAAAACATCAGTGTGTGAAAATCCTGCAGCACAGGTCCAAAATCATGACAAAAATCTAACAGGATCTGTGTTGAGAACATAGAAATAAATATAAAAGATGTAAGGAGGCTCCAGTAGGTTTCTGAAAAGCAAAAATTAAGGTAGTTGTGCAGTTCATACATCACCATCTTGGCAGCGTTATGTGTGCCATCACTCCTGGAAAGTACAAAAAAGCACAAATAGCTGGAGTTAAGATGGGGGGTGTGAGCATGAAGTGGATGATTGACATCTATCATACTCTAAGCTGTTGTTGAGAACTAACTGAGCCACCTCCAATCTAACGAGATGTAACTGGCTAATGAAGGTAGGTGGTCTAAAGCTAAGGCTAAGATCCGCATTTGTGCTACATTCTGCCTTCTTGCTGCAGATATTGGATGTCTGTCGATTTAAAGGAGACACCCACAATTATGTAGAATTTCAAGATTAAACAATGTCTAAACAGATATGTTTAAAAAATCACTGCCTATTAAAAACTCAACCTATTAAACCTGAAATGTTTTTGTTCTTGGCTGTAAACATGTTTATTTCTGCTGTCTTTTTAACATTGGAGTCTATGGGAATTTCTTCTGTTTTGGTGCCCCTAGTGGATAGAAAGGGTGAGGACACTGCAATTTCTGGCACTTCTGCATATTACCGCTTGGTTGGAAACCAGCATTTGATCAGAACTCATTCACACTTAGATCATTTTGCCAGAAAGCCCAGACCTAAAAAATAAAGGAAATCTCAAATAATTCTGGCTCTGGTTGTTGAAAATGTGTTTATGAGTAAGGGGATTTGACAGGTTGGTAGAAATATCAAAATATGAACAATATATATATATATACATACATTACATATACATATATATATATCTATATATATATATATATATATATATATATATATATGTATATATAAACACACACCCCCCTTTTCCCACTAAGTTGTTAAAATACCCAATGGAGGGCATATATATAT
>JBAMHV010000005.1:6748414-6759015 GCA_037177535.1 Pseudomugil gertrudae | reverse complement strand
TATATATGTATGTATAAAAACACACCCCTTTTTTAACATTAAGTTGTTAAAATGCCACATGGAGGGCATATATATCTGAAGGTTGGGAAGGGTTCTGATTGGACAGAACGCAGACAGGACACATGCACACATACATCGTAAATAAACAAACCACTTAATGATTTTTGTCATTTTGACCCCAACATGGAAATTCACATGATAAATACAGCTTTGCTTCATTTTTGGAGATATTTTTTATACTAGCATACTACTTTAGTGTAGTCTTGCTGTAGATTAAGAGGAGAAGGAAAACAGAGTACGTAAAACTGGAGTAGGAACTTATCTTTTATTCAGAATTAAGGTGTAATTAAAACTCTCCTGTAAATGTAAAATTTAAGTATGGAAATAACGACCAAAACTAGAGATGTGACTTATGCAGCCAAAGATTTAATAGAGTTAAGTCATCCAAAACAGTCTCTTCTTATCTATCTTTCCACCCCCCACAGAGTTTCACGAGTTTTGCTTCATTATTACATCTACTGAACATCTCTTTCTTAGTCTGGTGAACAGAAAGATGAGCAAGGAAGAATTTAAATCTGCTGAGGGGAGAAATGAGCAAAGGAACAGACGAGTGGAAACTTTTTTCAGGCTCCATTTAAATTTTGAACAGATACTATAATGTGTTGCACTCCAGACTCTCAAAGGATGAGGGATTTAGGGTTTCAGTTCCTAGCCTTCTGCTCATTTAGACCTTATTAATCTAATTACTTGCCCAATTGTACATATTTAACATCGCCCTGGTCCTCTCCCAAGTCTGCTGTAGGAAACCCAGCTGGATATACCTTCATAAGAAAAACTTGCTGAAGCTTGCAGATAGTAAAAGAACAGCTAAATGGCTGCAATTCATCACACAATATCACCAATTAACTTGCTGGGATTTTGGATAGGCGCAGATCACAGACCTCTCCGTCTGGGAATCCTGGCAGCCAATCCCATGTGCACATGAGTTCGAGATGCAAAGGCCCATTTATCTACCTTTGAGGGAGCCTGCACCAATATTAATGCTCTGACTATGATTCCCCATCATCTGCTTCACCCGGTTGGTGACACTAGCGGTTTACACATAGGTTATTAATGGTCTATAAATATTCACTCGCTGTTTAGTGGGACTTTGTGGCAGCTATTAGCAAAAGCTTTTGTGTCGGGCAGGGAGCCAGACAGGAGTTTTTTATATCTTAACGTTACAGTGCAATGGGGTGGCTAACCTTGGGGATGTGGCCTGATGGGGAGTTGGACCTTGGTTTGAGGCACCACTTTTATATTGTGGCATTTCCTGTCTTATGAGGCAGTGAATGATGAGCTGCATGCTTCAACTTCTTACTCTTATCATCCCAAAATACAAGGTTAGGGAAGGAGGGAAGGAGGGAGGGATGGAAACTGCCTACCCCCTCCTCCATGCCCACATGTGCACTGATTTTTTTCAGCAAAACAAATCTATCAAAACTTGAGCAAACATTCCTTTCTGGAAAATATGCATGGATATAAATAAGAAGAGAAATTAAAGTACATTGTGAAAAATGAGTCAGGTAGCTGAGTGTGCGTAATTTTCTTCTCTATATCGGCGCAGCAACCAGATCTGCACAAATCCAAATGCAATCAGGCAGCTTCCTGGAACATGCACAGCATATACCTCGCTCACCATGGATTAAATTGCCATTGACAAAGCCTTGTTGTTGCTCCCTCTTTTCTGGATATGATTTGAATTGGATTTGTGTAGACATTTTTGACACAATGAAATTGAAGTGAGGAAGCGAGCGAGAGGAAGAACAGGAGCTGAGGAGAGGAAAGGTGAGAACGGAAAGACAAGGGGACAATCAGAGACTGAGGGAATGAGGAGTAGGAGAGATAAAAAGAAATCGGAAAAGCAGGTTGAGTCTGCAAGAGACAGAGACAGAAGACGGGAAAAGGGTAAAAAAAAAAAAAAAGGAGAGAACGTCTGACTCTTTCACAGGTTCATTTTGATGCATGAAGACAGACAGGAGAATAGATTGGTAGCCTTGGGTGGATAAGGACAGAACCATTCCCCAGAGAGATGGATTAGACGAAGGAGTGGAAATAAATGATCGCAGATTTTAATGGCCTTTTGGCTTGCCTCCCCTCTTCTCCCATTTTCATGTGGGGCAGTGATGACATTTTCACATGCCAACTATCTACATTTTGCTGTTTAACTCTATAAAACAATCATCTTCCTCAAACTGCGATACAGTGGGGAGAAAGGATTTGTATAAGGTTTCTAATACAAATCTAAATGATTGTATTGCTGCTGGTCCCTCTATAAGTCCTTCTGTCCATGGGTAGAGGGACCCAAAAAAGCCCAAAGTAGTATATTTAAACCTGTAGCTTTTGTTTTGGCTAATGCTTGTGAGCATTACATTTTTAAATGTTTCTTGTTAAAAGCCCCAAAAATAATTGTCGTTGCCATAGTTTATTGGTAAAATGATTAAATCTTAACCCATAAGACCCCGGTGATGTCCCGGCGTGACATATATGTACATTTATTCTCTCAGACATTTTGCATCACTTGATGGTAAAAACTGCTTAAAATTCTGTGAAACACTAGCTGATTTAGGTCTTCTGCCTCTTAATGGACACCAGAAAGCAAGTGATTATATAATCAGAATTTCAGCCTATCACATAATAGTAAATATCCCTAAAATTATTTTATACTAAGTTTTTATATACAGTATTTTGTTAAAGGGACAAATAAGGACCTCATAATCAAAAAATGGGACTTTTCCAAGACTTTCCATGATGGGTCTTTAAGGGTTTAACTGTTGAAACTTGAAATTTAGTAAGTTTCATTGACCATAAAATTCACATTTAGCTTCTCTTCAAACTCTTGAGGTGTATTTTTATCTGCGGGAGTGATTTGGTTAACACAGTGTACGCTAGTTGTCCAACACAAAGGACAAACAAAAGCATTAGTTGTTTATAGGGGTTCCGGAGTTTGCGGAGACAATAATTTAAGTAAAAATAAATCTTTATAACAAAGAGGCCCAAGAGCTTGTTATCTGTGATTTCAAAGTGTCAAGCTTGAGAAGTCGACGACTGTCATCCTAAATTTTCAGAAATGATATTTTTCAATCAAGAGCCAATAAGAAGAAATGTGTATGTCTTTTGCATTTATTTTGCACATATTTCATTCCATGTTTAGTTATCTTGCAGATGTAAATGCTGAACGAAGAAAACATTGTAGTACCTTATGAAATTGTGGGGATTGTGCTCTGTAATATACCGTATGTATTTGACCAGTGAAATAAACAGAGAGGAAACCATAATAAACACGGTCTCCTCTACTGATGCCATGTTTGCTAAATTGCAATTGTAACTAATGCTGAAATTTATAAATGAACTTTCCTCTGTTGAATATAAAAACCATGGCAACATAAAACTTTGACATTTGACAGATGGATGAATGTGTACAAGGAGCATAAATGATCCCTAGATTGTCAGTCTGACTGACAACAAAGAAAACAACATATGTTCATCAAATAAACACAGAGTAGTCCAACACTTTCAATACCTGATTTAAGGATGTATTCACACCAGGATTGTACAGGAGACTTGGTCCAACTGCGGACTGGCTTCAGTGGAGATGTACAATATTGTTCTAGACTGAGATGATGTTCATGCAGCACTATTCAAATGAATCAAACTTTTGAAATGATGTTCCATAAAAGGGGATGCTGCACTAAAAATGAATAAAGGAGAAGATGACAAGTAGACAAAGAGATAAACTCATTAATCTATTGGGTTCTGGTACAAAACAGCTAAATATGGAACTTCATGGGTCCTAGCTATCTTGGGTTGATCAGTTTTCTATCAGACTTATTATTGAATACTTCTGCAACTGACAGCATTTTCTCCCGTTTATTGCAGCCTATTGTCCCACACACTTCTGTTGTGTTTTCCCATGATGCCATGCACTAAAACCCTCAATGCACTTTGTTTTGTAGTCTGTATCCTGAATTCGGTCCAGCTGAAGCAGACCAAGATCTGTGCTTGTTTGTGCACTGTCTGCTACTTAGATTCCAGACTTCAAATTTTGTTTGTGCATTCAGAAAACCCAAAATGAAACAGACTTTTGGGGAAAAATCAATAGAATTCAAATACAAAAAAAAGATTGGTGTGAATATTCAATATGGATGTTATGCTTTGTTGATATGAAACTAGAAGATTACATTATAATCTTGTTATTACTGAGGCTTCAGTTCTGCTTTACAGACCAAGGGGCTGCATTCATCTTTGATAAGTGGAGACCAAAGAGAAACTAAAGAGAGGGAATATTGGACTTTGAATATTGGAAAATACAGATGAAATAATAATGTACTGCTTCTCTTGGGCTTATATATATGCTACCACCATTTTTTTTTAACCTTCTCCCAGCACCTGCTTAAAATGATTTTTTTCATACTGTCATGTTTTGTCTTACTATAATACAACAAACCCTATTCTGTGCTAAGAGGTGCAGATGGAAACTCACATTTTTTGCTTTTCACTTTACTCTGCTATACCATATATCTAAAAGCAGCATAGCATTAATCTTAGTAACTTTAACAGCCTACATATTTATATATATGTGTGTATGCTTAAAATACAAGGAAGCCAGCACATAACTCAGTATAGCTGAATAATATACTTGGCCATTAGTTTTTATGGAAATATAGCCTTGGGTTGTGAAATAAAAAATGGGTCTCACTCCTAATTTCTGTTATGATAAGTTCCATACCTGATTGCCTCCATAAGAGGCAGATCTGTCTTCATAAGGTCTTTTGAGGCTCCTGACAACTATTTAGCCTGCTAATCCATTTGTTTGATTTATTTCTTACAGTATGTGGCTAATGTCTTTTAAAGATCTAGCAGCTACAAAGAGATGAAGAAAACCAATTGCTGACAGATAGCATCAACATTTTTTAGCATCTAATCATTGCTGCATATCTTCTTCGTACATTTGACTTGAACACAAGAGATGTATATGCTGTTTTTTATTTCTGTTTTGTACACTAGAGAAAATGTAATTTTCTGGGTAAGCATAATCTAAATAATGCAAAGCACAAAAATAGTGCAATGCTGCTGCAGCTTAAACTCCAATAATGTGAAATGCCAAGTAAATTTAAGGACTGAGGGGAGAATTTAGTAAATTTTTATGTCTATATTTCTCTCTTCTTTTTTACACACCTCTACAACTCTGAGTAATATTTGTTGCCATCACTCTTTAGTATCTAACTGACACCTTACCTCGGACCCTAGCCAGCGGGCAGAGATGACTCTTAGAGGAGGGCGGCTCTCCAGCCCTGTCCGATCAGGAACATCTGTCACCGTCAGAGTGACCACAACCACAACTCAGTGTAGCACACTTATGCAGCTAGTAGTGATGGTGGTGGCTGTAGAAGTGGGGGAAGGCAAAAGCTAAAGATAAAGACTGATGGGTAGGAGCCTTGTGCTCCTCTATCATCATTTCACAGGTCTGGAACTGTGAGACAGGAGCCCCTCACAGTAGGAATCACTGCTGGTTCCGGGATGGATGGGAGACGGTAAAAGAAGAAAAGTAGGATGCTACAGGAAAGCGGAATGTAATCAGTCTGGTGAACTAGACTGTTCCACTTTGAGAACCTCTGACTAAAGCCTGTGGGTGAGTTGACAGACTGATTGAAATGCTAAACAACAGCATTTGAGAAGCACTTGAACTGAAATGTATTTGGAATGCTACAGAGTGAGGTGCAGGTTGGCTTTCCTCAATATCTGTGCTAATGCATGCAAATACAAGTCGGTTAGGGCTTCCATATACCCCGTACACAATGTGAGGGCTTGTCCTCTACAAAATATTGAAAGAATACATGCAAAAGAAAAAAAAATCCAACCATAGAGATACACTTCAAATCACACACAAACAAGCATTTACTTAAATACACAACTACTCAGAGTGCAGTATACACAAAACCACAGGTGCTTTCATAGGCATGTGCACATGCACTCACACACCTACACACAGATTAGACTACTGCTGGGACTGAGCAAAATGGCTTTAGGGGACCCATGGCAGAGGCTGTGGTTCTCGGTCTCTGGCTTAGACACAGGCACGTCGATAACTAATCCTGACCTTTCCCCAGCCACCAAATTGAAAAATAAGAATAAGAAAAAATAAAATAGATGGCGGATGCTATCAAGACAGCCTGTGCTGCTTTCTGGGGGTGTAAGAAGCCCTCCATCTATTGGATCTAAAGACGGGGGGAGGAGAGAGAAAGAGAGAGAGAGTGGGTGTTGGATTTGCAGTTTCTACTATTCACAAGGTCTCTTTTATAGGACCTGAAGGACTAATTCTGGTCGCAGCTTTCCCAGCAGTACCCAGAGAACCAATAACGAGGTGAATTTAAGTCCATCGAGTCAGTCTATGAAGGAAATCAAGATGGTACAACCTGAGCTCCTGTTTATTTATATGCCATGTGTACCCTTATCTCGGTGTTTGTCCATGAATCGATATAAGAATTTAACTTTTCCTTCAAAAACATTTACACACATCAATTTCCCAGTCTGTCATACCTGTTAGAGCTTTAAATTACCCTTGCCACAAGCATTGAAGTGTGCAGGCATCTTACTTCAGTGAACAATTTTGGCCATATTACCCAAATTCCTAGGCTGGCACACCAAGGAAGCCATGTGTACATATGGGACCCTCCTTTGAGGGTTAATCTGATCATGTGAGACCACAATCAAATTAAATGAAATGTAAATTTGAAGTCTGATTATGTCATTTTTTGTCAAACATGAACTGCCTTTGGAAAGTCTAAATCATATGCCTTGCACTGGAAGCAAGTGATGAATTTCTCATTAGATAATTGGCAATTGTTCACAAGTAAAACTGAGGCTACAGACCTGCACATTTTATATTTGGGCATTCCTTATATGGTATGCAAGAATGACAAAAAAGAAAGAACAGTGCAAAATGAAACATTTTTTTAAGTGACCTGCCTTCCCTTGATGAGAAAATTCCCTCATCCTGCAAACAAAGAGATTAACTAAAAAAGGCTCATCACTGTGTTGCAAAGCATGTGCTCCATCTTTCAGGTAGATTAAACTGATATTCCTGCAAGATCCACTAGGTGGTGTATGGCAGTCAGTTCAAGGGAGACAGCTTCAAGATACTAAAACTAAGTTGTCTTTTTTTTTCCAGTGGTAGCCCCCCCAGTAAAGATCACTACAGATCAGTAGCCAATCTGTAATGTAGATCTTGGGATGTTGAGATGCAGTGTGCAATATCAATCAATCTCTGGAACAGTTTAAATATTTATTGGAAAAGCTGTAACTGGGAAAGGAAACACAAATCTATAAATAGGCTATGTGAATGCTCTACAATCACAGACACACAAACAGAGACAACAGGGTGCAATGATCAACTGTAAAATTTGATTGTGAGAGTTCAGACCTACTAGTATGCAACAAAGGTTGAAAAAAATCTGATTTTATGCACATTCAAGCATAAGTTAAGACAACTTTCAGAACTTTCAAATGTTGGACAGCTTAAAGAAAAACATGCCACTATTCTATTTTTTTACCTTAATCCTTTCATTTTCTTTATGAACAAATTACCAAGCTTAGCCTGTAGCTGGTTTTTATTGCTAGGGTATTGCTTCTCTACACCAGTTAAATTTGTCTTCTTTAGAATTTGTAAGACTTGCGACCTGTTCTGTGTGTAAAGGTCAGAAAACTGAAAAAAAAAAACTACAAAAACAGTTAAAATAAAGTGTTAAATAAGGTTAGACATGGAACTTAAGCCACATGTGACATGTTCAGGGCAAGCCATGAGACAGCACAAAGAAAGCACCCCCCTGAATGTTGGAGAACAAGTGCAAAACTCAGCCTAAATATGACACTAGACTACTAGAATGACTAAGTAATTAGGTAAAAGCAGTTGTAAATACATGCCTTTTTGGTTGCTTTTTAAAATAGTCCACAGAATCTGAATCTGCAGTCCTGAAAGGTGAGAGTTTTAGATACTTGGTTCAACTATGGTGAAGTTTGTCACCTGTAGTTTTCAGCATTGTACATGGATACCTGCTAAAGATAAACAGTTATTTGAAGTATGCCTTGACCATTCAGTCTTATAACTGAGGACACATTTCTTGAAGTGTATTATGGTGTGTATAAAGACTCAGTGAAACCAAACAAATAGTAAAGTGACATAAAACAACTTCAGAGAGCTGCAGCATTCTGTACAATCTGCAGATGGTCCAGTGATGCTTTGTTTAGGCAGGTGAATAATGAGTTGTATAAATCCTATCTAAAAAAAACAAAAAAACAAAAGCATTAATAAAAAGTTCTACTTGTGTTCCAGAGATAATATTACATAGATAATGATAAAAACAGGAGTGAAGCAGAGAATGAACATGACCAACTAAATGCCCAATTTTGTTCAAGGCAGAAGCCAGATATGCAGACAGACACAGACAAAACACCTGCGTCCATCTCTTGCATCATTTACATGAACAATTTGGTCCATAACTGCTGGGATAGGCTTAAACATCTCTGCAACCCTGATTGGATTAGGCGGAATAGAAAATGAATGAATAAATGAATTTGGTCCATTTTCTGAAGGCTTACAGGACCACCGCCTGATGCAGCCAGCACAGCAACACCACTGGAAACCATAAGGGTAGAAAAAAAAAGTGAAAAAGGGAAGAAAAAGACAACGACCACAGCTGTGGTTGATAGTAGAAACAGTGGGAGCGTTTGAAGAAAGAATTTGTGAGGGTGTTGGGACATGTTTGGTGGTTGCAAATAACTTTGTAGCAGCACTGTACTGCTACCAAACAGTGTCTGAAACTAATGTCAAAACGATGAACACTGAACTCAGCACTGCCCGCTAGATGCACATATAGATTCCTAGACAGCAGTTACCTTAAGTTTTTTTTTCTTACCTTATTGTGAAACCTGCCCTTTTTTGTTTTCTACAGTTGATTTTAGGTCTGGTTTGCACTCCATTGTTTTTACTCAAAGCAACACCTTAATGTCTGTTAGAACAGAGCAATTTTTCGACTTCACTTGTTTAAATGTAGAAAAACAATGTATTGACTGACACATGTCAAACCAAACCTTTGACATTAGTTCGAGTGCAGCCTTTTTATCTGTCATATCTCGGATATCTGTCTGCAGGCACACGTTTCCAAAACTCTGTGGTTCCTACTCTTAAGACACATTTCAGTCTGTCAACCTCAAAAGTTCAGTCGTCTACAACTGCAAGGCTGCTTTATCTGTCACCAAAGGGACCTTTAAATAGTCAGATTCCACAGTAAATGGGTGATGAAAAATGTCTAGTTTTAGTTTCAAGTCAGAACCTTTCTTCAAAACATGTTGCATAGCTGTTCTCACCTCTGATGCTGAAGCAGCTGCTCCAGTTTCCCTGGACAAGGATGGAAAATATGTCAATGTGTCAATCAGAACCCCAAATCTAAATTCCATTGGGGCTTGTAGCTCAGGGCAGTCCCCGTTGTTCTCCTGAAGAAACAGAGACATTGGTGTCAGGTATTTAAGTAAAAAAGACAAACAAAAAAACAAAAACCAAGAAAGCGTGTCTGGAAAGCCATCTGAGACTCAGGTCATTGTTAAGACTTAATTGTTCAAAACAATCAAGTTTTGGAATTATCTGTTAATTAAAGCATCCATCCATCCATTTTCCACCGCTTATCCGAGGTCGGGTCACGGGGGCAGCAGCCTAAAGAGGGAAGCCCAGACTTCGCTCTCCCAAGCCACAATGACCAGCTCATCTGGGGGGGATCCCGAGGCGTTCCCAGGCCAGCCGCGAGATGTAATCAGTCCAGCGTGTCCTGGGTCTCCCCCGGGGTCTCCTCCCACAGGGATGTGCCCGGAACACCTCACCAGGGAGGCGTCCAGGAGGCATTCTAACCAGATGCCCGAGCCACCTCATCTGGCTCCTCTCGATGTGGAGGAGCAGCGGCTCTACTCTGAGTCCCTCCCGGATAGCCAAGCTTCTCACCCTATCTCTAAGGGAGACACCGGCCACCCTGCGGAGGAAGCTCATTTTGGTCACCTGTACCCGGGATCTCGTTCTTCCGGTCACGACCCACAGCTCATGACCATAGGTGAGGGTGGGAACATAGAGCGACCAGTATATTGAGAGCTTCGCCTTACGGCTCAGCTCCATCTTCACCACAACAGACCGGTGCAGCGTCTGCCGCACCGATCCACCTGTCAATCTCACGCTCCATTCCTTCGGCTGGCCGCCTCAACAATAGAGGCACGGAACACAGCCCACTCTGACTTAATATTCCCTGCCTCACTCGGTACATGGTTGAAGCTTTGCCGGAGGTGGGAGTTGAAGCTCTTTCTGACAGGGGACTCTGCCAAACATTCCCAGCAGACCCTGATGACACATTTGGGCCTGCCAGGCCTGACTGGCATCCTCCCTCACCATCTGAGCCAACTCACTACCAGGTGATTGGTCGACAGCTCCACCCCTCTCTTCACACAAGTGTCCAGGACACGCGTCCTCAAGTCCGACGATACGACTACAAAGTCGATCATTGAACTGCGGCCCAGCGTGTCCT
>JBAMHV010000005.1:6721710-6740539 GCA_037177535.1 Pseudomugil gertrudae | reverse complement strand
TCTACATCACTCACATGTATGGAAGGAAATATGACAACAGACCCCAGGTTAAAAAAAAGTGAAGTTCTCCTTTAATCTTATTTCAATATCTCTGGGCACTGACACCTTAGGGTTACTGTGTCCATATTGAAACAGTTCAATAAGTTTAATAAATGTATACTTTATTGTGGTCTCCAGATAAGTGAAATGGTCATTTGTTATTATATGGATGATCTTATCATTCTACCATTAATTCTTATAGAGATAACGACATTGTATAGCATTGTCCAAACTACATTCGACAATGATTTTTCTTACTCTACCAAGAAAATCAGGAAAAACAGTAAAAAGACACTTTCATATAGCCCCATTAACTTTGTTGTAGTGACTTCAGACCCCAGAAAATGTCAATGCAAAACAAAAAACAAGCATTTACACAACAGCAGAATGAAAACTATGTGCAATAGAAAACGCAGATATGACCAGAAACAATGTAGTGCATGTACTAAGGCACTAGTGAGTTTTGAAACTTTGTTAAAACACATCCGGGTGTGCACGGCATCCTCATAAGACCAGGAAACGCAACACAAAAACAGCGCTACATATCAGTCACTGGTTATCTGGCTCATGTAACCTCTGCTTACTTGCAGACAGCATAAATGCTCCGTCAGACACAGGTTTTGCTTTGACAGATCAAAAAAGAAATAAATGTAAAAAGATGCAGCAGCACAAATGTATGACATACACACGTTATGTGCTTTTTGCAGGTAAGGCAAGTCTAAGATTGCAAGATGATGTGATCAATGTCACCGTCGCCCAAAGATTCCAATTCTAGTTTTCACTCTGGAGGTCATTGTCGAATCCATGTGCTTTTAACCACCTAAAACCTTGTAATCATGAAAATAAAAGGCCAGAATACAACAAAACATTTCTGTTTTACTGTCACAGAATTGTGGTTTAAGTAAAGCCCTAGTTTTATTCACAGGACTTTACCCTAGTATATTTAATTTTTAGCAGGTGGAACACTATATGAATGTGTCAGCACATATTCTTAAGCATTTGCTGTTGCTGTGAACATGAGCGTGTGCATGTGAGAGTTGGTCCTCTGCAGATGTATATGCTTCACTCACTGCTTTTGTGTACACTTACTGATACATACAGGACTTAACACATTATAGAGCCTCATGTATTACTATCGGCACCTTAAGAAGTCATTTTTATATCATGGCCTGCCTTCTGCCCATTTTAGACAGTCATTTTCCCACATCTCCACTCTTAAATTTCTAGCCCAGAGACTGCATCTCTAACAGAAAGCCTCCTTCTGTAATATTAGTGTGAACAGCAACTACAGAAACAGACATAGGTGCAAAGTCCTCCTGAAAATCTCTTATATTTGGGTATAAAAATGATTTCTCACACTGTGGAAACTCAGTTCAGGTTATGAAGTAGCTGAAAACTGAAACTACACAGACTTTTTTTTCTAAATTATGACAGAATGTCACGTTTGGTATTTGTCTTGTTCCCTTCTATGCTATCAACTATAAATATATAAAAGCTGCTGACACCAATACTGATAATCTTTAAAAAAAAGCCTACATGTGTTAAATGATCTTAGACCTTAACAGCAAATTAAACTACAATATGAAACTTGTCAAAGAGACTCACTATAATAATGCTCCCATGTCATTGTTCTTATAGTAACCCCTTTCTTGTAAAGTAGTTAAATGCTACGAAAAGATGCTCATCCAACATAACTACATTCCCTGGAGGCCTGGTTATAAATGGGATCAGTACACACCGTCCGAACATGATTATGGTTCAGAAAAGGGCACAAAGCCTCCACAGAGGTAAGGGCATTGGTGTTTTAAAAACGGCTACAAACAAAAAGTGATTCTTGTGCTAGTTTAGGGGAAAAAAAGTCATTTGTAATATCACATTATCAGTGGAATCATAAAAACGCAACCTTGTGTTACATCTATTGCATTCCCTCCTCCTTTGTCTGTCTCTCTTTCTCCCACACACACACATTCACAGTTTCTGAGGGCCATAATGCAAAGGTCATGGGTGCCCTGGAGCGTGTAGTATCTTAGCACACCTCAGTGGTCCGACACAGCTCCCAGGTGAGAAGAGATGCTGTGGGCTCAGCATGCTGATGCAGGCATGTCTTCAAAAAGACCAGAGCAAAGCAAGGTAATTTGTTTGTGTGTCATTGTCTTCGGTTGTTGGCATCTGTATGTGGATTTACACTTGTGTTTTAAAAGTAAAGACTTGTTTACTTTTTAAACTGCATTAGATTTTGTCACAATAGAGAATATGTGCAGTAATCTTAACAAATCAAGCTGCCAGACTTTGACTTTGACAGGCATTAAAATATTTAAGTTGGTGGACAATTTAAAAAAAAGTTGTCCTATGAAGCATTTGACTTTGAAATCATTTTACAAATGGAATGTACTGAAATGATTATCAAATCTGAAATCTCTGGTGCCTCAGTAGTGTAGTGACCTTCCCTGGCTCTGATCCCAGACTAAATTATTTTGATTCTCCTCGTCTGCATCCCAAATGCTTTATTTCTTTGACTAAAAGAAAAAAAGAAAGAAAAATAAGGCATTTGGTAAGTGGATGCCCTTCAGCTCATTTTTAGAAACAAATAAAACTGTAGCCAACAAATTCAGAGAGAGCCATTAGGTAATTGACCACTGACTAAACCCTTGCCATGCATGGTGATTATGTAGTAAGCTTAGCAACAATGACCAAGCACAGCAGATCTTTAAAGCATGTATTTTGCCACATGTTGAAGCAGATGTGTGTATATTTAAATTAGGACTGAAACACAGTTAACCCTGAAGGATTATATCTTATCTATATCTTAAATTATGGAGTGTTTTCTGAGTTTGGTGGCAAATGCAGGAATTACCAGAAGTTAGAGCAGGACACAAAATGAAGGAAATATGCATCAGAAGACCTGTTGTCATTATCAAAATCTACTTTTTAATAAGCCATAAAGTCTACATAGGTTTGAGCAACTAAAGGCGCTTTTCCATTAGTACCTACTCTGCCCGGCCTCACACGATTATAAACAGAAACAGAGCGTTTCCATTAGGATTTGTCGTGCCGTGCGGTTACATTTTTTGTACCTACTTTGTTGTGGTTCTAAGCGTGTCGGGCCGTGCGGGTAGCGTGACGTCCACAGGCTGGTGTCCATTGATTAGTCTGATATGATCCAGGGTGTTTCGTCTTGCCCTCCGACAACTTCTCTTGATCTGTTCCATGAGTCTATTTCCCACGAATAACCATAATCCAGGTAAAAAGTTACCAGGAAGTCTTCTATGTTCGTGTCGGTCTTCTTCTATGGTATTCGTCGTCTTCTGTGGTTTTCTGCAGACTCCGCGCAAAGCATCTAGAAACTCGCATTGTGCGGGGGACCCCTCCCACATTAGAGGATCGCGACTTGTAATGGAAAAACAATCCAGTACAATATCGTACTGCCCGGGCCGGTAGAGTCGCGTCGCGCAGGTACTAATGGAAAAGCGCCTTAAATGTTTCAAACATGTATCATTTTTAAAGTATAACATATATTCTGTCTGCAATGCAACAATGCAACTGTTCACGGTCATGGTCACATACCCTTGTGCCAAAGGTTGTTTTGGATGCAGTCCGGAGAGGGGTGGAGAGGAGGTTGGCATCAAACGAGGGATAGGTATGGAGAGTGGACTGGTGGAGCAGATCAATGAGGTATTATAACCAGAGCGGTGGATTATATAGAAACTTTGAATGGACTTCTGGCATGTCCAGTGTCTTTTTAAGTCATATGCACGTAGCTGCTTTAGTGGCTTACAGCTTAAATTTATGTTGTTCTCCAGGGTGCTAAACATGTTTGCAGTTTAAAAATCCATGCCCACAGATTATTATACCTCGCTTAAAAAGGTTGTTTTTGGGGTATAGATATTACAGTAAGAAGGGATATTACCAGTTTTATTTATCTCATACAAATATGTAATTGTTTTACATCAGTGTTTTTAGCTTTAATTTGTTGGGTTTTTTTGCAGAATTTTAAACTAACACTAAGTGTTCATGCTTTATGCTTGTCTCTGATAGACTGGATATTTGTTCAGCATTGCATTGCACATGATAATGATTGGAACTAGCTCTAGATCCTGACATGAAACTGAATAGGATTCAATTGAATTTGGATTTGTGTATTTTTCAACACATGAAGCTACAAATATATTATAAAATGACCAGAGATCTTAAAATATTGTTAAAATATATGTTAAACAATAATGGAGCTAATGTTGCTTAATGATTTAAATGGACCATAAATCCATAGTCATTTACTAGTTTACATGGAAAAGAAATCAGATTTTAATGGTTAATTCACCTCACTAAACTCTGTAAACAACTTTGAGCCATACACATATTTAACGCTGGATTGCTGGCTAACAAGTGTGTAGAAGGCATAGCAAATGCTCCATTAGGTTGCAGGTGGCCATGAGATGGATGTCCAGAAAGTTTTCCTTACTTAAACTTTTCCGACTTAATTTTCCAGCCGTGTTTTTTCATTTGCATAATGTTATTTCTGCATTTTTATCTGACTCATTTACTGACAACTCATCGGATCCTGATCACACACCTCAGACACAAGCACTCATTATTACACATCATCCTCTTGTCACTTTTCTTCATTCCTTCGTTCTTACCTTCAATACCTCCTCCTCTATTGTAACTATAGTAATGCGTGTATGAGGGGGTGAGGGAAAGGGGTTTAATGTCAGCCCAGGCCATGATCCGCTCTGAGGAGTTGATTCGCTGCGGCTCAGCGCCCCAGAGGCTGATTGGCATTCCACTACTAACTCCCCAACTCCCTCATACTGTACGGCAGCACAACTGTTCACCATCCTTTCTCACTTTCAAATTCTTTTATACAGTCAGTTCTACCACCCTTGCCAATAATGAGCCCAGCAAATCTTATAGTTGCACTTACTTGCAGCTATCCTGGAGCAATCCTTATTGGATTGAGCAAAGTGCCTTTTCGGTATGGAATAATTGTCAGTGAGTTGAAATGGTCCTTTCCACCTCTGCATGTGAAGTTTTCTTATTGTGACTGTGTGGTGACTGTTGGCTCACCTCCAAGACAATAAGCTCAGACAAGAACTGAACTTGTGACCGTCTTAAAGCACTTGCCAAGCTCATTGGCAGTGAGGCCCCATGCGCAGCTCCTAAGGTTTGGTGCTTTTCCTCTCACTCAACGAGACAGCCTTAATGATAGGTGTGCCAAGGCAGCGCAGCAACATCGATTGGGAAGAAATAACCAGATTAGTCTCTCATTGGGTCTGGGAGTACGGATAAGCTACAGAACTAGGTGTCAAGATGAATTGGAGCAGATATTGAAAAGATAAATGACAGCTCAGACTTTCAGATGGAGTTTTGACCGTTGGTGCCAGCAAAATGTAAAAAAATGCAGAAGTAAGCTTTGAGAAGACACTTTATTTTGAAAGTAATCATTTGCTGGCAATATGTAAATTCCAATCTTGTTCTTACACCCTGAGAACACAACTAATCGATATTTAAAAGATATGTTGATGCAACTCACAGCAAACTCCTAGTGTGACGTAAACGCAGTTTTTTTCTGATTAAGTTTAATAAGAAATTGCATTTATCTTCCAAAACATCATTAATACTCATACATGTTGCATCTCATGAGCAAATTGCTATGGAGAGCTCTTTTATTGAACTAAAGCAGGAACAAACTTTAGGTTTATTGAATACACCCCAGGTGCTCAATAACCGTCAGACCCCATCAGACAACAAAGGCTCTCTATTGAGCAATAGAGATTAAGTTTTTTTACTTGAACCTCTCCAGCTGTGAACAAAGATGTGTACCTGAATAATGTGGAGGATATGGGCTTAATGGAAAACAAGATAAAGAAGAATACAAAGAGAACATATATTATATATTGATATGTTTTTGGCATCTCACAGCACTAAATCCGAAATGGTTGATTTGACATGGTGACTAGAATGCACTGGCTCAGTGAAATAACCTCTAATGAAGAGTACATTTTTTAAAATGTCATATTCAGATAAAAGTGCTTAATCATTTTCTTGTGCAGGTGCAGCATGCAATTGTCCCAACACTGTAGGCAGGGATTAATTCACCTGAGCACTGTTACTTTATTCTTTCATACATCAAAATAAGAATAAAGTGTTGTATTTTTTTTCTCCAAGTGTGTATTTACAAATGAACCCTTTTAATTTTAAAAAATGACCCAATTCGTAGGTGGTGTCAAAGACATGATGACTAATGCTTTGCCTGCAGACTGCTACAAGTGATTGGTTTTCTATTGCATCAAAATCAGAGATTCATAGATCATGATAAAGTGGTGTGAGCAGGACAATGCGTCATTAATGGCCAGAAAGGGACGCCAGCTCAGGAGCATTTCTAAAGTAACACAGTTTTTCTCACCTATGACTCAATACAGCTTTGAAATCAAACTGCTTTAACATTTGGAGAAATTAAAGAACAATGAAGTTTCAACAGCAAATTTGGAATAAGAATGGCAAACGAAGAAATAGTATATGTTTTTCAATTAATGCACAAATATTAGCAGAGGAAAAGATAGGCTTGGAGACATAAATAATCTTGTGGTTGTTTAGTGTAGAAATCTGCCATTTTGTGCCTCATCTTTCAACCACGAGCAGCAGGACTTGAATTTCACAAAGGAATATCTCATAATCTGTTGTCCCTCTTGCTCTATGTGCCTTAAACAAAGACACTGTCCTAACTTTCTTCCCCCCCTCTCTGCCTGCTTCTCTGATTCACAACTCTATTTAAAGTTACTGGATGGTACAGCCAAATCAGGAACTCTCAAATTGGGTAGTTAAAGAAGCTCAGAGTGCACACGTCTATTTTATCACCAAACATTCCCAGAAATCAATGCACCCTCTCAAATGGCTGTATCTTTATGGACAGTCAGGGAAAAATGAGTGGAAATGGAAAAGGGGGAGGGCAGTGATGTGATATGACTGAAGGCCTTCATACCTTAGTCTTGCCTCCCCAGTTCAAATCAGACACCTTCATCAAGAGTCCTCTTTGTTAAAACTCCCTTTTCTCAGTCTACTATGCGTAGTCATGCAAGATGTCATACCAGATTACTGGGCATAAAATCACAACACGGAAAGCTTGCAAAGATTATTAAAATCAGAGTTAAAATGGCACTTAGGTGCATATTTTCAAATATGATCAGATTACCGTATAATCCAGAATTGTGACACTGCTAGTAACAATCTACTATAACCAAACACATGCATTACTGAGGGTATTGTGCCATTTATTCTTATTGTTACAACACAACTACACATTTTTGTTACAGTGCTAATCTATTTTGCCATTACTGTAATATTTAACTGGATGTGTAGGCTACATATAAAATAAGAAACCAAGTTTGATAGTAAAATTTGACAAAGCTAGTAAAAACTAATAACAGTTTTAAAAAAAAGTCATCAAATAACTTAAACATGTTTGCAGAAATCTGGACACTATAATATCCTTCATCCATCCATCCATTTTCTACCGCTCCGGAGTACCCAGAGAGAACCCACACTAACACGGGGGAACATGCAAACTCCTCACAGAAAGATTCCCGGTTTGATCCCCGCCAACTGAAGCTCGAACCAGCAACCTTCTTGCTGTGAGGCCACAGTGCTAACCAACTGCGCCACTGTGCAGCACTAAATCAGTATGAACCTCATTTGGTATGAACTATAATATCCTATAGATTCTTAATTTCCTTGTCAAATTCTCCAAGCAGCACACCCAGTGTGATCATGCAATCCATGACTGTGAAGAATAGTTGAAATGAAAAATCTGTCTTGGTTTTAGGGTTATATTATGGGGTTATGTATTTTTTTCATGTGTTGTCCTAGTTTTCCATTTTATTTGGTAGGTTTTCCTCTCTTTGGTTCAACTTCGCATTTCCTGTTCATTTGTTCACCCTAGTTTCATTTAGTTCATTCAACCCACTTGGTTTCAGTTCTCTCTTGCCAGTTCATCGTTGCTAGTTGCCCTCAGGGTTGTGGTCACACCCGTTAAGTTGTCTAAATGTTCACGGTTTTCTTGTCTTATGCTGTTGTCACCATCTTGCCTGTTGCCATTTTTTGGAATTAAAACTCTTTTACCTGCATCCTGTGTGGCCTGCATTTGGGTCCTGCACCACACTCAAACCTGACAAGATCCACAGAAACAATTAGGATAAGTTTGTGCAATGGCTTACCTACAGGCACCAGTCATTGGCTGCAGGCGTTTCTCAACTTCACTGTTCATCTTGACAGGGCCAAGTGTGTTAACAGCTGATAGTAGCAAGGTATTTGGCTCAGCTATTGGCTTCTCATGCTATGCCATGCGTTTTATACAAACATAAGCCATCAGCTGCTTAGCTTTTGGTAAAAATGTGTAAGCATCATTACCTTTATAAACCTTTTTGCCTCATTTTTTCTGTTGTAGCTGACCTTTTATTACACACACATCTCCATCTATTAACAGTTGAGTTTACAGACAAGCATAAGGGAACTGAAAGATGACAATTCTTAATTCTTCACAATGACCATATTTACCAGATATGTTCTAATGTATCCTTTATTGTGTTAGTTTTTGTACTGTTCAACTTCATTTTCTAATTTATGAGTCAAACATATACAGTATGGCTAGATTATTGATGATATGTTTGAAAATGTACTGTGAATGTGAAATGTGTTTATAAACTGCAGATGCTTCCAGACCAACTATGCATGATAATGAGCCATCCTTGGTGAACCCCCGTAACAACCACCATTGAGTTCAATGAATCAGAAGAAAATTCCTTCAAATTCTCTCATATTTGGGAGGATAGTTACGACAGGACAAATCTCCAAAATTCTGTAATAATTAAAACCTCATTGGACTTATGCCGGGTACAAAAGTAATCTAGATGTATTCAAGAGTAAAAATGAAATAAGTGGCAATGTTTATACTGAGTAAACTTAACATTTAACCTTGTTAAGGTGTCTTTGTGGTGTCCAAAGCATCAAGATCAATACAAACATTCAACACTTGGCTAAATATGCCTTCATTTGAAATGCAACATTAAATCTAAGTCTAAAAACTGTGGGTTCAGGCAATCAGTATTTTGCACCCAGTCCCATTCTTTGTGTGATTTATGAGAGCTTGCAATGATTATGTTCTTCCACTAGCAACACAGTGCTACCAATGATGTTAAAAAGACAAGTGTTAAGCAATCACGAGGATGAGCAGTTGCCAGATGAACATAAGAGATGAAGTGGAGCTAATTTTAAGTTTCACATATCTGCGCACAATAAAGTCTTTTTTCTCTTTTATCCAAATTGGATTTTGTGAAGTCTTTATAGATAATCAGTGTCTTGTGTGCAGTAGATTGCTGTCAGAACACAGTTTGAAGAATCAGGGAGGCATTCCAACAGGAAGCCTACTGCTATTCAGAATAGTCAGTTTTCTTTATCTGAAACAACTTGTACTGAAAATAAATGCTATATATTTAGTGTTTTTTCTGATTATTTGTCTTACAATGTCACTTTTATATCATAAAGTTATTTACTTTATGATTTTCTCAACATAGGAACATCCATGCAGCTCTATGTCACTGCACGCATGGTCACTTCCTGATATAGCCCAATGCTGATTTGCTGATCAGCTCATCTGATTCAATTGCCAGTCTAATCCAACGATAGCAACAAAAAGACAGTAAAAGGGACAGTACAAGCCCAAAAAGCACCAACCATTTATTTTAAAATTTGCTTGAAATCGAATGGTCAGCATTAAACTTTCAATGAAGTCTGATACAACTCAGTATGTTGAGACAAAGTACTCAACAAAACAAAAAAAGGCTACATCTAAATTGTTCTATGGCATTTAGGAGAGAGTGGTTACTTTAACGAACGACGAGTCCAAACTTAGTTTTTAGGCTTTAACCAGAACCAGACAAGATGCAGATGAAAGCAGAAGCTTGGGACTCGGCATCAACAGCAATAAGCTGTCACAGCACTTTAGTTTGTGAGATAACAGCAGTTACATCAATCACATGTGCCGCCCATCTACATGAACACCTGTGTTCATGCACTACTTAAACACTCTTGCCATAGGTCTGCAGAATAGAGACAATGGCTCACTTGCAACCAGCTCTTTCTGTAGAGGCCAGTCCCTATAGCTCAAAACCAAGGTCACTGCATCATGCTATGAACCCTAGCTGCCAACAAAGTAGCCTATCAGTCATCAGCCTCAATGAATAGGGTGCAGGGTAAAAATAGACACAAAGACAGAGTTAGAATGCATGCTTTTACTGGCAATAGTGGCTTTGGCACATGGAAAGTTGCACCCCTTATCAGTTCACATGACTGTCTTTACACATTGAGACCCTTTATCTTTAGCCTGTTGAAGGTTAGTTTAGTAACCCTGTGTTGCTGTAGGGAGATTGACAGACACCCGTCCATAAGAGTAAATGAGAACAAACATAAAACAATAAGACCTATATATGCACTATTAAAATGATCAGCTTCACTGTTGCTGTGGTAATTGGTAATTTAATAGTAATAAGACAATTGCCACATCACAAACTTACAGTGTAGATAAACAGCAATACGATGTACACAACTATGCATAAAACAACTCTTTCCTGTTCCTTAGAATGAGACATTCACATCCAAATTTACTGTTGCTTGTCTTCCACATCAGTCTTTGCCAGTTTCAACCTTCAAGATACTACTGTAACCCAGAAGGGATAAATGAATATTGACCTGAGAGCTTTTTTTCTGTCTTTTTTTGCGTCCTTCTGGAATATGAGGCTTAGGAAGTATTTTGTTGCTCGCAGTCTGAGGTTTACACTTCTAGATGTCACCGAATCCTCAACACTAGATGTTAAAGATACAAACATTCATACTGCACCCAGAATCTGCTTTTACTCGTCACCCAGAGTGTACATCACGCTGCATCACATAACTAGTGTAATTCAACAGAGGATTAGCTGTGTAATGAAATTATATTCTTTGACAGTGTTGTCACTTCCATTACTAAAACCAAACTAGTATTTAGGCTTTAGAGGTACAGGGTGGCAGATGGCGGCTCCCTTGCAGAGTGGATCCGCCAGCTTGGACTAGCACACATGTTCCCTCAGTGCAATTAAGTCTAGCTGACCCCTCAGAGCCCCAAGCATCAGCGGGGTGTTTCCGTCGTGTTCCTCAATGCAGATGCTAGCACAAGTGAGTTCTGTGTGTGAACTTTTGCCATGTGTGTCACACTGTGCACATATGGCTGCTCCGTGTTCAGCGTCTTTAATAATACCGACATGTTTTCGGAGATAACGTCGAAGCAGCAGGAGACCTTGACTAAACTGACCATCCATATGACAAATAAAGCTGTTAGGTTTCGGTTTTAAGGCTGTGCAATGAGCATGTACTTGCATGCAATAATAAAAGAAATATATAAGGTATGACTGAGGAATTGGAGCAGCAATTCCTATATTATTTACTTTTTTCTGCTTTGTCCTTACACATCTTTTAATTTAAACTCTTGCTTTAGATTGTGAAAACAAATCCCTCACTATTTGCAATCTTCACTCCCATGAACAGGATCTCACACTCCCACCCGCTCTCTCCCCGTCCATATGCACAGTAATACATCTCTTTATTTGCATGCGCAAACTGCACTGAGCCATGACCATAAAGGAAGCAGCTTCATATATCAGAAAATCTGTCTTATTTATTGGCTTTTCAAGTGTTAGCTAGCAACAAAAATCATCCCGATGCCAAATAGTCTTTGTAAGGCATGACTGCCATTTACTGTCATGTGTCTCATTTTAGTGTTATTGGTGATTATGACTGGAAGATCTGCAGCTGTATATTAGCATGCGCTGCATGAGCTATGGGGCATAATGCCCTGTGAGCTAAATGGAAGCTTCTTGCCTATACAGTTGTATTAAAGAAAAAAAACTAAACTAAGACTAAAAATGTATGCACAAATGAAGTACTATGATGATTTCCATACATTTAGTGTATTTATCCATCAATCTATGGCTCCAACAGTTTTGTGTAACTGCATATAAACTGCATACAATCTTCTTCGGGTCTTTTTCTGTCTCAGTCAGTCAGTCCATCACTCCAACATTCATCTAACCCATTGTCGTCTCAATTCCAGTGGAGGAACCTGAATGCATCAGGGTGCCTGTCACTCTGTGTGTGTAAATTACTGTGGTTCCTTCTGTCCTGCAGCAAGGCTCAGGTCAGACTTAGCTGTATCTGCCCCTTTCATCCAATTAGGAAATGAGTTAAAACCCTTCACTTGTGCTGACAGACACAAAAACACACACACACATATACACACAGATGCTGGCCACAGCATCTACCCCATCACCCACACTTTTTCTTAATTTAGATCTCAAGTAGGATAACCGGTCAGAACACACATACAAACACACTGAAGGATAAATAGACCGTCTGTCTCCCCACTTCCCCCTCTGTCTGCCACATGGTGTAGACACACATCAATTGATTTGGCATCTCTCTTCCCGTCTTCTTCTTTTCTTTCCCTCTCTTTCATACACACATTCACATACACAAGCATGAAGTCCCTCCCCTGGAGTGAAATCACTTACGCACACACAAACAAACATGCACACACCAAATATCGGGTGGCTCGTTGCTGGAGTGGACAGGCCTTTGTGAGATAACGGGCAAACGCAGCCTGACAGGCTCGACTGGGCCATTATTGAATTGCAGTGAAGACTATATTACTTTAGAGTGAGATAAAAGACTACATACAAGACGGATGGTTGGGGGACATCAAACAGGACTGTGTCCGGATTGTGCCAGGAGTAATCCGGCTGAAGGCAGTGGTGATTTCCCTGAGGCCAGGTGCCATTTCTCCTTGAATAATACGAAGAGTCCAACAGCGGCTCCACCTCTATGTCATATTTTGCATAATCTTTTCAATCCCCTACCCCTCTATTCTTGCTTTTAGTTCACCCCATTGCAGGACTTTTTCATTCTTCTACTTTTGTTTTTTTTTCCGTTTGCTGTTGCACAAAACTCCAATGTTATGATTGGAAAGCTTCGAAACACTTTAACGTCATGTGGCGTGTCCTAAACCTGGAGATATTTTTCCCCACTATGAATGGAGACAGAGGGTCCTCGGGGGAAATACTTGCGATAGTGTTTGAGAGGTTTGGCCGAGACTGCAATATGGCTTGCAAGAAAAGCCATCTGATCCTGTGGAAACATTTGGCACCCTTTGTCATCTGCTGAACTTGTTTGCAGTCGGGGGTGTCTTTGATCTCCAGACAAAAACAATGCAAACAGATGCTTTGTGTTTGCTCACTCTGAACATCTTAAACTGCAGAAAGGCTGACATGTGTGATGATTTTGTGAAGTAAGGTGAGCATTACTCATTTCAAAGAAAGAATTAACAGAAATGAAGAAATCACCTGACAAAGCAAGGCTAGCAGTGCCACTGATTTTCCTGTGTCCAATTATCTGCTATAATGTGACAGCACTCTTTTTAGCTTGGAGTGCTGAATGGCATTGGATTTGACAGTCATTAATCAAATATATATTCATGAAAATCATCTAGGCATTCTGCTATAGGTTCTGCTCAGGTGGCAAAGGAAGAAACGCAATGGGGTGAAAATAGGAGATTTTGACTAAGATCTAATACAGTAGCCTACCTGTAGAATGGAGGAACAAGGCTGGCTCCAACACAGATCCAGAATATACATTAATGAAATATTAGTGTGCAGTGATATGAAGGAAATAAACCCATCTGAGCTGGTTCAGAGAATTACAATACTTAACCCCAGTAATTTGAAAGTTTCCAAGCGATGGGTATACCATAGTTTGAGGCTATCCAAGTTGAACCTTTGATACATGCAGTGTTGCAAATAAATACATAAATATCACAGACTCAGATGAGCCCAAATAATCTATTCAGGCAAATGTTCAAATGTTTGCATGTTTTTCTGCTGCATCACACCTGACTTGAATACAATTGTTCACCAACAGAGTCAAGTGTATTGCAGCTCATATGCAACGGACCATATGTCCATACATTTCTTTGGCATGTATGCACTATTAAAACAGTTAAACAGATATGTTGCATTAGCCATGGAAATGAGAACATGAGTGACTGCAATGGCTGGGGGGAAAAGTGGGGAGTGTCTTTCCAGTTAGAATGAGCAAGTGCTAGTTATCAGAAACCAGTTTTAGATCTTGCTGAGGTAGTGGGTGCTACCTGAAGTCAACCTGGGCATGACCAAGAGAACAAGCAGGCAACAACAGCCGGTGGAGTTCTGGCCAATTCCTGGCCACCATCAACTACTCATCCACTCAGTCCTGTTCAAGTGAATAATGGCCATTTTTTTAGACCAAACTAAAAGCTAGGAGATGCCACGGCTGTCTCCTGCTCAGTGCATGGATTCTAGTAGAAATCTACCTGGGCACAGCAAAAAGGGACATAGCACGCAAATCTCCAAAAATAAAACTTTTTTAGCCCTTAAATACACGTTTTTGTGCATTTTTAAGTGTTTAGGAATGGAGAAAATGTAAATGTATTCCATCCTGATGCAGCATATATATCTTTATATTCTTTTAGGTTATATCTTTCAGTCAGTTTAAATTTCTCTATTCTCTTTTACGTTTTTCTTTATCTATTATGTCACAGTATTTGCTGTGGGTCTGCCAAATAAGGTCATGGACTTCCAGGTAATCAAATTCGTGAATCTGATACGTTGACATTTATAGTAAACTTACCAATAAAATGTTTCTCAGCCAAGAGATTAGCATATCACTGCTATCAAGCTACAAACATGGCGGAGCAGGGTAGAGTTAAACTTTCTCTGACCTGGAGGGGGGCGGGGCCTGACAAGCCTTGTTCACATTTAAAGAGACGGCACCAAAACGAGTTGCTCTGAAGACACACCTCAGATCAGGGTTATAAGTTGTGTGTGGAGTGAGAATAACAAGGAATTCAGACCAAAGCTTTACGGTTCTACTTTATACAGACAATAAATTAAGGATTAACATGTTAAAAGGAAGGTTTTAAAAGCATTATATATCTCCTTTAAGTTAGTGAGTGACTGGCTGACAGCAGCTGGGAACACAACCTAAACATCAGGACAATCAGCAATACATCAGGAAAATTTGCACTGGTTTTAGAATTTTCTAAAAATGATAAAATCTGAATATAAAGTGGGGTGATCTCCAAATAAATGACAGAATAATGATTTTCCTTAAGTCATGAAGCGCTATTAATTATAACCTATTCTTATAGAAGTTATCACTTAAATGTTTATAGAATGTTACACTTCTCCATGCTTCTATTTTCAGTTTAAAATAAATATACACAATAGATTAACAAAGACTTCTTTTCTTTTTTTACATTCTGCTACTATGACCTTAACACGTCCTAATTCATCCAATGCAATTTGTGTTGATCATGAACTAGAAGTGTTAAGACCACAATGGAAGGTGAATATTCTTGGATTAAGCGCAGGTGCAGGTGTTACCTCTCTCATTGCATGCTCTCCCATTTAAAAGCTTTTGAGACAAGATAGCTCCGTTGTCTTATTTATTTGCTGACGTGACACATAACATGATGATATTAATTAACTGAGGATATTAATTTTTAATGAGGGACCTAAATGGTGCGCCCCAAGGGCCTCTAACCTCTGGTTTTAATTAATTTGTGGTGGGTGCACATTAGGCTTTCAATTAGAGTGGGTGGAATGGCCAGGCAATCACTGAGCGCTTTTAATCCATATGCTCATCAAGGGTCCAAGTCATGGCTTTAATCAAGCACTCCAGCTCGGGAAATAACAGAAACACCTGTGTCTTCACTCATTTAACAGGAACTGTAAGAATGACTTCAAGATAAGTGCTGTCTTTTAATGAACTTGACAGAAGTAACGTCACATCTAACAGAGAATAAGCTCAGAAATGACGAAAAAGAAATGAGACTTTTTCAAGAAGAGTTTGGATGCCAGGCAGGATTATTAAAATACAAATTAATCCCCATTTTGGAAACTTGCACAGATTAAATGTAACTTTGACAGGAGCCACTGTCAGTCAAACAAACCCAAATAAACAGCTCTGTTTTACTACCCAAACAAATGGCTTCCTATGTGCCAAGAGGCAACACATTCAGCTGGACTGCAGCCTGTTGTGAAAATGATAATCCTGTGGTATAAGGAGGCACTTTGGTGGAATTGGACATAGGTTTGTCTTGTAAAATAAAAATCCCACTGCCATCTTATCCCAAACCCATGTTTAAGCACATCTTAGATAAGCTGTCCCAGTTTAGCATGTGGGGACATTTTGTGGTAGATCACGAGATTGATTGAAATTAAAGAGTTAAAACAAAGTGCAATTATTAACAGAGAGAGCAAAAGAAGGAAAACATTCATTTTTCAAAACATCCCACCCCCCCACTCGTGGAAGAACATCAACGTATTTTAAAACTGGAATCTTTGTGTGTTTGTTTAAATTAGTGAAGGAAAAAGAAAAGATATTTAGTCAGTGCTTTAACACAGAAACAAAAAAACAGACTTACAGACAGCGACAAAGTCAATAGATACATAGACAGGTAGACAGAGGGATTGGGGGATGTTGCAGCTAATGCACACCGGCAATTATGGGCCATCATAATCACAGCATCCAGTGACAAGATAATCATAGCACAATCAGGTGGCGAATCAGAGGCAATTTGCAGACTATCTGTACAACTTGGTGGGGCTGCTGAATTTCCCTATTTGTGTGCAGCAGGCTGAGAAAGCTTAATTATCCTGATGAGGAAGTGGCAAAGGAGAGACTAGCGACCCCGGCAAGCTCCGGGCCACCTATGAAACAAATGGTGGCTGCTATTGGGGTCTCCTCAC
Source organism: Pseudomugil gertrudae (assembly GCA_037177535.1). Classification (NCBI taxonomy): domain Eukaryota; kingdom Metazoa; phylum Chordata; class Actinopteri; order Atheriniformes; family Pseudomugilidae; genus Pseudomugil; species Pseudomugil gertrudae. The sequence goes on along the minus strand of JBAMHV010000005.1, from coordinate 6,723,635 downwards.
ACCTGGAAACAGGATCTGCATGCATTATTACAATTGCTTTATGGCAACACAATGCAAGAAGCAGGTGTCAAATTGATCCTGATTGAGAAGATATTGAAGAGCAGATGTCCTAGTTTTTTCTAGGAATTTCAACTTTTGTTGCATTGCATGCAACAATGCATGTGCAGATGCTCATCTGTGTGTGTTTATAAATGACACTGACAAAACTCAGAAATGCATGATGAAACCTATTTTTGTTTTTTTTTTTTACTACAAAGGATCATTGTTTTATGAAGTTCTGGCACCCAGCTGTGATGTAAAAATGGTGATAATCTGAGAATCAGTAATATATTCATGCACAGGGAACATGCAAAATTTGAAATCTACAAGAAGACAAAAATAGCTGCAGAGAATGCTCACAAAATTTGCTATGTTCACTGGAAAAAAGAAATACCTTTGGGTTATGTTATTAAACTTAGAAATGAACAACAAGGAGGCTGAATTAATCTCCACCATGAAGGGGAGCCAGAAAATTCCAGTTGAGCAAATTGAATTGGAAAGTAAATGTTAAAAAAAAAAACAGATTCACATGCTGTCCCTGGATTCCTGTGAACATAGGCTCAGAATTCAGTGTGTGCCTCTCACTTCTTTGCTCAAATATGTGGATAACAACAAAATTAATTATACATATTAATGCTTGCTTGCCAATTTTTCACGCGCATCTCTCGGAAAACGGCTTTCTTCAAAAAGCACCCGTCCAGAATTTGAACTAACTAATCTCCAGCTGCCTGTGGAGAGAAAACAAGCACTTTGAGGGAATAAGTTACATTCTGTTGCGGCGTTTACACGTGTGGCTGAGCACAGAACTTCAGAGCTGGCATTTCAATCAGAAACCATCAGAGGCATCCATGGCAGATAAGAGGCGGTGCACAAGCTCCTCTGCTCTAAGCTCTAATAGTGCGTTTATGCAGGAGATACATCCCGCATACAGTAAAACAAATCAGGGCCTACACCATTCTTATGCTTAAACTTAATTCTAGTGGCCACTTTCCTAATCAGGGAAAACCTTGACCTTTGTTCAGTGACCTCTCATTAAGGTCATGTCATGTAATGTTGGCTACAATACTTTTTTTTTGGGTGACTTGTGACATGACAACTTGTGTCATGGGTCAGTGGTCTTACAGGGATTGTGACATGAGCTTAAGGGTTGTAAAAGATTTGCAGAGCAAAAAATAACACCGAAACATGAGATCACTTTAAAAAGAAAAATCTGTCTTTCATGTAACTTAATATTTTTAGATTTTTTATTGACTTAAATTATGAGAATGACTCATACTAAATTTGTAGAATATGCCTGCATTTATAATGTGTATTATAATAAGAGAAGCCAACAAAGCCTGTAAAGGCTGTAAACAATTTGTGCTGTACCTACGTAGCTACAGATATTTATTAGTTAATGATATCTTTAGGGTTTTCTATGTACAAAACAAAAGACAAAAGTCAGAAATAACCTTAAAGAATTAGGGTCCCGTTGTATCATTTGGTAGAGGTAAATTTGCAGTGAAAATTGCACACAAAGGGTGACTTGACCCAAAACAATCTCTGACTAAAAAGAAAAAAAACATTTTCATCACCATTAATAAACAATGAAGTAACATTAAATTAACATTTAAACTCAGGAATTAATGTGAGCAGATATGGCTGTTTGCCTTTCTGTGTTGGCCCTGTGATGGACTGACCTGTCCAGGGTGTACCTGTAACGAAGAACCTCAGATACTGAACGGGAGTTCACAATGATTTATCCATCCATCCATCCATCCATCCATTTTCTACCGCTTGTTCCCAGAGCGGGGTCGCGGGGGGGCTGGTGCCGATCCCAGCTGTCAACGGGCGAGAGGCGGGGTACACCCTGGACAGGTCGCCAGTCCATCCAGGGCCAACACAGA
>JBAMHV010000005.1:6697159-6719042 GCA_037177535.1 Pseudomugil gertrudae | reverse complement strand
AGGCGGGGTACACCCTGGACAGGTCGCCAGTCTATCCAGGGCCAACACAGATAGACAGACAACCATACACACTCACAAACACACTTCTATGGGCTCTTATGGTACAATGAACTCAAAATATGTACCAAGGTTTTTCATTACAATCCAAACTAGACATGTGCTGTACATTAAATTACATTAAATAGCAACCAGCATTAATATAGTTACGCTAAATGACTGAAGTGAAATGCAGAAAAACGTACGATGCCACAGACTATGAAAAAAAACATTTTAAAGAGGTGAAAAGGAAGCTAAAATAAGCTGAACTTCTTAAGAATAGTCAGTACATGTACTGTGATTGAAGCTGCACTTTACAAAAATAATTAGTCAATTTGAACATCCCTGGGTTGGAATATGTAGACAGAAGGATATAATACACTGAACACTGCAAACTGGTGCAACATGGTAAGGCAGATTGTAACTTACAATGGCTAGATGGCCTCCCAGTAAGTTTCTGAAAAGTAAAAACCATGTTTGTGCTACACTCTGCCTTCTTGCTGTGGATATTGGGTTGAACATAATCCATAATTATGCCAAATTTCAAGAATAAATAACGTATAAATGGATTAGCTATTAAAAAAAAATCACCCTGCAGTTGTCATCAAACTTGGCCTATTAAACTAAAAAAGGTTTTTGTACCAGGCTGTGAGCATGTTTATTTGTGCTGGAAAGCTAGCCTTTTTAACATGGAGGTCTATGGGAATTTACGCTGTGGAGCCCAGAGTGAATGAGGAACAAATTTCATTTTTAAGCATTTGCACATAGGCTTCACTTTTTCACAGCAGAGGTTGCTGCTTGATTTGTATAAAATGCTCAAAAAGTATAAAAGATAGACATGACAAGTCACAGAACAATTCTGCTGAATGTTCTGAAGAGTTTGATTTAAAAGAAGAAACACAAAAGGTATAGAAGATGGAGCGGCCACAGTTTGGCAAGAAAAGATTTTGGAGAGGAACATGTTTTACTGGACACAGATAGGCTACTGGTGCACCTTGGTCAAGCAGTTTGCAGCTTATTATGAGAATATGTGAATATATGTGAGAGAAGCAGACTCCAAAGCTACAACTTAACCACAAACTCAAACAAACCGAACAACTATCACTACTGATTTTTTCTGTGTCCAGTCAACAGTCTGTTTGAATGGCTCTAGTCCAATCAAATAGCTTGACTAAACTTGTGCAGGCTTTGAGGCTGGGAACTAAGATGATTAAGTGAGGAACAACTAAATAAAAAAGCTTATGTTAAAGATGGGGAAATAAACAAGAAATTGAGGGATGATCATTTCACAAAGGTGCACTTTGCAGAACAAAAATAACTATAAAAAACACCAAACAATAAGGAACAAGGAGAGTATTTGATGTCACTGATGAACAAAATAATGAGGCAATAGGTGTGTCTGACATCTGCAAATAATAATTTGGCTTCAAATGCAAAATGAGGCTGTGCAAACCTGCTTTTTAAATCTCTTAAATAAAACATTATCATGCATTTCTGGTAAAGAGGATTTTTTTAAATGCTAATGTAAAATGAAAAAAAAAACAAAGATTATTTACTCATTTGCAAGTTGTTTTTTTTTAACTTATCTTGTCCAGCATGAAAGCAGGCAGAATGATGATCTCACTGCTGTCAAGAGGATCTTCATGTATATATGTAAATACACAGATCCTCTTGGTAATCAGAATTCTTATTTTATTTATTATTTATGTTGAGTACTTATTTGTTCTGCATAATTTACATATGCTGCTGAACCTGATCAGAGAGGACAGAAAAACAAAAAGACAGCAGAAAGGGAAAAGGAAAACAGAACACAGAAAATAAAGAGAAATCACAAAAACCACAAAGCAAACACTGTAATCAAACCAGACACTATTCTATCTGATACACCTGTACAGAAACAAAAAGAATATCTCATGGACCCCCGCAGGGATGTAAAGATCAACAAATGCCAAGAGCGGCAGAGATGAAAAAGCAAAATAAATAAATACCTTTTTACCAAAAAAAAACCCAAAATAACAAAAAACAACAACTATGTGTTTTAACTCATATCTGCAGTACACACGCATAAAAAAAGATGGCTGAATAAATCTAAAGAATAACTCACTGTCATCATGCAGAATGTATGGGGTGAAAAGTGCTCACAAAAAAGTCATCATGCTGATGTGAACCCCTCTACCCAAAGATCAGAGGCAGGTCAGGACCATCTAAGACCAGGGTAAATCGCAGTCAGACCCGAACATGGGCCCCAGCCACCCCACCCCGGGGCAAACCCAGCATCTGCCCAGGAAGCGGCAGAGGAAGGTCTAAGCCAGAGCCCCCCACAGTCAGGGGGACTGGACCCCAGTGGGCCAAGGACAGAAATCGCCGACCCTACCGGACACCAGCCGCCCAGGGCAGGCAGACTTTTGGGAGCCCCAGGAGTCCGAGAGCGACCCCCCCAGCCCCAAAGGCAGAGGAGCCAACCAACGCCTGCGAGGGCCAGACCTCCCAGACCGCCACCCCGGCGCACCAGATGTACAACCTGGGGATCAGCCCTCCACCCAAACCCACACACACACACACACACCCAGTCACCCACTTGTAGCAAACCCCCCGAAACACACACCCACCAGTAAAGCCAGCCCAAGCTCCAAGCACATGGGGCTACGCTACCCTCCGGCAGCACCCAGGTAATAGGGATGTATATTACCCATCCTCAACCCCCCCATTCAGTTATAATTGTGAAATGTGTGTTGTTTGCAATTAAGATTGAGGGGCAGTACCACATCATGCATGCGGCAGGGACACCTAAGCAGCCCTGCCCACCATGCACTGCATGGCCCGCCCCCCAGAAGGTGTCTGTATGATGTCAGTGTTTCTCTTGTGTTGATGAATAAGTAATTCAAACTGGGAGGTGACCAGGCACCGTATGTAGAAAGTGGGGCCACTTTGATAGCACCCTTACAACACCTGGCACGCGTTCCCAACCTCCACATCCCTACCTGTGTGTGTGATGACGAGTTGGGAGGGTGAGGACTCCAAGGAAGTAGGTCCCATGGGAAGTATACCTTCACCAGGAATAAGAGCTGCTGGCAGCTGTAGGCAACTCCCATTCCCCAGGGTCCCCAGGAGCAGGACAAAAATGGGGCAGCCATCCCCACTGCCCGAGCCCACAGGGGAGCAGCCAACTGCCCCAGAAGGCACAACCCACCCCACATGGCGATCAACAAGAGAGGCAGGCCCAGGTCCCACCGAGGATGCACCACAGTCCCTACCCACTAGCTCGCCAACCCATTGTCATCCCATCCTAACATACACACCCCTACACTAAAATATCTCACCACTCTTCTGCTAAACCTCCCCTATTCCCAAACCCCCCCCACCCATGCCTACCTCTCCTATTCACCTGCGGCCCCCCTCTCCTACACACACCCACACCCCCTAAACCACCAACCCCCCACACAGGCACCACCTCACCCTTCCAACAAAGAGACCCTGTTCCACACACAGACCCACATAACTGCACCCCCCCCACCCCCCCACCACCAAAACACAAAAGCACAAACTCCAAAACCCATTCAAATACTTCCCCATACCTGTATCCCCACCCCCACCGCACACTCCACACACACACCTCACCACACCCCCCAAGAAGCACATGGCCCCCTATCACACATACCAGTCTGTACACATGCAACATTGACCACTTTCCAGAACACACGCAACATCTCCATACAACAAACGCACACCTTGTTTTTAATCTGTAGTACAATCTGCAAAAAACAGCCTGTTAACTCAGTATGAGTGTTCAGTTATCTCTGGCTAGATACCTCTTTTTTAGGATGCACCAAAAGCAAAGAAAAAAATAACTGCCTGAAAGTGTGGAAATCAGTTTATTAGAGACACCACACATTCAGACGTATGTATGCAGCAACTCTACGTGTTCAGTCTTTGCGTCCCCACTGGCATTTTGGTTGCTTGATTGATGGCTGCTTTGAGGTAAAGAAACTTCAACATGTGTGAGAGAAACAGATTCCAGTCCTCCAATTTAACCACAGGTAGGCCTTCTATGTGTGAGTAAAATCTGCTTCAGACACACTGTTAGGGGAACAATCATAACAGCGATAAGCGTGGTAGTTTTCTGCTGTACAACTTGTTGCAAGTTAGTGGGCAATGCCATGAAGATGCAGACCACTTTAGTGGTAATCAGAAAGATATAGCTTAACTCAATGTGATTCTATATACGACTACATAAACCATTACAACAACTCGGAGCCCCTAATAAATCTACAAGCCCTCAGTCAGTGGCCACCATCATTTGAATGACACTTCCGTGTTCTGGCAGAAATCACATCTACCTCAACTAAATTGACGCGGACCAGTTTCCCATATCAGAGGTGCTCTCCAGCAGCCGAGTATGTGTGTATCTGTTTGTGTTTGTCTGTGTGTTTGTGTGTATGTGTGAGAGATCTCATTTCTGTATCGTTTCGGTGGTCTGATGCGTGCGTGGGACTCAAGCCCACAGTGGCGAGTCAATCTGAGACATCTATTATGCACTTCATCAATCTTTTTGGACTCTTGACATTTCACTAGCCGAACAAATTGTCAGTTATCAAAACTCAATTTCAGAAATGACATGTCGAAATTCACTCCTCTACCCTCCCCTGAGTGCCCCCCCCTCCAACTCTAACTCGCTCTTCCTCTCCCCACTCTGTCTCAGCATACATCTCCCTGCATTTACCTACAAGCCGCCCAAGTACTTTCCCACATGCACACGTGCACATGTTTATACTTATATGAGGACAAATGAAGTTCATATCTCGCCCACCCTGAACTTCATCCCACTTTTCCCTGTTGCTTAAATGGCTTAGAGATGGCAGTTATGTATGCAAAGAGTTAACTGCTGTTGGAGTTAATCACTCCTGGGCAACCAGCATCTCTGTGAGAAGATAAGGCTGTTTATAAATTGATTTGGTTATGCTTCATTGATAATAAAAGGAGCCAGGCTTTGTTTACCTAACAGAACACACTCACACAGCATGCCTCATTCAGGTTCCTGCTTAACGTGGATGCCAGTATATACCTGTTTAGGTTAAGTAAAGTTGAGAGAAGTGAATAAGAAAGAAACAAAGGATGGAAAAAGGGAGAAAGGAAGAAAGGCTACTAGAGTGACAGGGTCAACCTTGAGGAAGGATGTTGGGGAAAAAAATCATTAACGCAAAGTAAAGGTGAAAGCATGCAACACTGAAGGGGGCCTAATCCTTGCTCACTTCCGTTAATGAAAGTCATCAGTCACGTTCCTATGCATACTAATGATGTGTGCAGGTGCAATGACACACACCCAAAATATCACATGTGTACCTCTGCGTGCCCCTGGTGTCAAACTAGATCGGGACTTTTGTATCTTATTCAAACAAACTTGCAGCATGAGTCCCTCTGTGCATGATCGACTGTTTGTTTTCCTACAGATTAACATTTGAAAAGCGCTAAATCTCAAAGACAAATCTGTAACCTGTGTCACCTGCTTGTTTGTTAATGCAGCTAGTGGAGGATAAGCGTTAGCTTATTTCCCCCCGCTCTGTGAACACAACAAATATAGTAATGTATTACCGGCAAATGACAAGGATGATGGAAGATTTAAAACTGTTTTATGCTACGATGTCTTCCTGATTTAAATAGCAGAAAAGAGACTAAATAAATAAAAAAATAAAAACCTCAATTTCATACAAGGTTGTATTAAAAGTAATATTAGACTTGTAGAATGTACTGATTGCAATTACAACAGCAATTTTGTAAAAATAGACCTTGAATCTGACGGCTTAAACAGGAAAAAAAATCTTCTGCAGGAGCAGAAGTGTTGTTATTAATCATCAGAGATGCAGCCTCAATTCACTCACAGCTTGATGTGATTGTTTTGCAGGGTATGTACATCTCACAATATGTGATACGCCTGATAAATAATGAAAACAGAGCAAATGCATCCGAGATTTCACTTAACAAAACTGAAGCTTTGGTCATGCTGCACCAAGTTTTGTCGCTTATATAACAAATTATCATCATGAGACCTTCCCTGAAATTCAATAATATGAAGGGAATTTGCAACAGCCCTCTACAATGATCATTTTAAATTTATAATACATCTAGCCAAAAAAAAAAGAGAAAAAGTATATTCTAACAAATGTTAAATGAATCTGTTTGTCTGTGCCTGACTTTAAAAGAACAAAAGAGTTAAATTTGATCTATTTTACTGGTTAGACTGCTTATGGTTGAATAAATAAGACAATCAAAGAGGATATGAGCCTGTCATCTTAAGTGCAACATGACCCTTGACAAACAGCAAAACAAAAGTGTGTTCATTTTACAGGCTGTAGACAAGTAATTTACCTACAGTATAGTAATCAAGGTCAAGTGAGTTAGCTGCAACTGCTTACACCTAAGACCCTATCTACAGAAGTGAGACACCTGGTAGTCCTGGTAAATAAAGAGTTATTTGACTGTTGGGTACACAGGTCTAACTAATTTGAGATTCAATGATATAAGCAACCTCCCACAAAAACAAACAAAAAAGATATTGTGTGTTAATCCATAAAAAGTTTACAGTCTCAGATTATAGAATGTATTTGCTGAATTAATGCTATAGCCTACTGCAGCTGCAGAAAATAATTGCATGCAAAATGTAATGATTTCAAATGACGTGCAAAACAATACAAATGAAAGTGAAACACTCAGATTAATATATAAGAAAAAGCATCTAAAAGAGATGCAATGCATTCTTTATAGTGATGAGAGGAGATGGCTGTAGCAGTTTATAGTGTGCTTTGTAGACTATACAATAATATATAGCAGCCCTTTAAAATTGCCCTTTTGGAAATTTACCAAAGTATTTTTTTTCTAATATCTTTTCATTTTCAGCTGCATATAAGGGCAACTTGCTGCTTTTCAATCTTGCTTTAAGCTGTGACAGTGTGAAATTCAATTTAGTGTTGCATCTGTCCATGTAACCTTGACAAGTTTTTGGGATCATTTGATTAGTCTCCTCCACTCAATATTTGTCTACTGATTTAATGGCATTACAGTATCTATAGTGTTTTATATGCAACCAAGCTTATAGTATACAGCATATAGAAGAAAAGCAGCTTAAGAGCTGTTATAAGTTTATCCAACAAATCCCATCAAGATGATGCAGAAGTTTTAAATCTCAGGCTTGTAAAACAAGCCACTCCTCATTACAGAATGGTATAGTATAAGTGGAAAGTGGTTTATTGTCTCAAAAACATATTTTTCATTTCTTTTTATGCTCTTGTAGCAATCTATGCTTCGGCTAAAAAAATACTGACCTTTTTCTGACACTCCTCATACAAGCATTCCCTCTTTTCCGCTATAAACTGGTTGCAGGGGAGGTAGAGTAGATTACAAGATCAGTAGCTCTGCTTGGGGGACACTACTGACTCAAGATTTATGATGATAAGGAAGTGCATCAGAGGGAGAGGGGAAAAGGGGAAAGAGAGAATCAGAAGAAACATTGAGAGAAGTTCCAATAATCATAAACATCCGACTCATATTCCCTGAACACTAAGCCTTGTGCATATCTTATTAGCATTCAACGGACCCTCCAGATTACTCGAGGCATTCTGTAATTTGCAATAAAAAATAAAGATGACGCCAAAACAAAAACAAATCTGAGCTGATACAAATTAGGAGGAGTTCGCTTGGTTAGTCTGTCAAAGCAGTAAATTTCCCTGCGCAGTGTGAAATACTCAGGTTGCTAGGCTCGAACACAGGCTGGGGAAATTAATGAGCTGTCTGCTTGTGTGACTTTATTCCCCTTGTATTTCCACCTTTTTGCATGGACAGCGTATCAATCTGCCTTTACAGTAATTATGTATTAAAGCGGTTCTGTTTATTTTGTCTAAGACAACGGACAGTTTCTACAGAAGCTGCACTTCATGCACTCTTCTTGACTATTTTACTGATGAGCATAGGATTTCACGCAGTCACTGTTAAAGGTGTGTGTGTGTGTGTGCGCGTGTGTATAGGGGGGGTTGCCTTTGAATCTAAAGTTGTTTTAAGAAACATTTATCTCATCTCTCCAGTTGGCCACAGCCGGTGCCCTGGTCCTGGGAAGTTTTAATGAAGCCAGTACTTTTCTCTGCTGCCAGTGAGGATCTCTCAGCATGTAGCCCCAGCTGCTGGCTGACACCCTGATAAAGCCAGACCTCTCACTCCAACATCTCACACAAGTCATGCTGACTCATCACTCGACGTTTCGGATTAAGCGAAAGGTCTTGTGGGTGTCATAGCATGTGGGCTCACCCGATCTCAAAACCTACATAACCTCTGTTTAGGCTGATTGGAACATGCCGATATTGGAGATGCCTGGCAGAGGGAAAAAAAATAAATAATCGGTGGAATATGGACCAAAATAGGTTTGTAAATGAAACACTTGCTGATGCTGCACTAACTTAGCAGATTGGAAATTAAATCGTAGGCTCTTTCTGCTGGATCCCTCCATCTTGCACCTATCCATCCATCTTGTGATCCCCCCTCCAGGACCAGAAAAGGCAGAGAGGCCATGTGAAGCTTTTAGGTCAGCTCTTGCGGGACATCACTTCACGTCCCTGCAGACTCTGACTTGGTTACAGAGTCCTAACCTGCCAACACAGCTGACCTCCCTTGGTCACCCCTGCTGCACACATTGAAACGCAGAGAGGTTGTCTATGCTGGACACCTTTGTCCAACCTCTCTGCTTGTGTATGCATTAAGCAATTTTCTGATACTTGTCACTGTGGGAAAACATGCTTGCTTGTCTCTAAGAGTTGCATTCTAACCTGCTAAGCTATTGTTCTCATTTCTCTCCTCATGTTTCACTGGAGGTCGATAAAACTGGTATTATGGGTCACTGAGGGAGTCACAAAAGGCTGTAAAAATAAAAATGCTAGACAACACAGTTATTGCCCAACACTGATGAAAGTGGTTAGAAAATTACTTCAATGGCACAAGATTTCAACCCACTCAATTTTCTTTTTTTAAAGCATGCTGGGTTTTATTCTGTCTCTAACTGGCTGGTTGAAACAAAATCTGCATTGAGTCATAGGAGTGAGGGGACCTGATGTCCAGTCCACAGAAGAAAAGGTAATATGACCACAAACACAGAACAAACTAAGCTGTTTAGCATGGCTAAAGGGTGTCTGGAAGTATATGTTCATAGTGTATGTAATTCAAATGGAAAAAAAAATATTTCCGGAAACTAGAAACTCTTCCCTTAAAGTGAAAAAGTACAACAAATACAGCTAGACACTGACATTTTGAAAATGGAGAAATCTGTGCAAGGAGTTACCTTAATCTCTGGAATTTATATAGGATCATCTCTAGGATGATGTCAGTGTTAGGGTTGTCTGTCAGTCAGTCTAATGTGCTGTTTGTGGACTTGGGCCAGCAACAACTTGATGGGTTTGTATTTGAAACAGTGTAATCCATCACAGGACAGTGTACACCTGTTTCTCTAAGTCAGTCAATGTTATGATTTTTGTTTTGTATCGTTTGTGTCCTCTAACTGCACATTAAGGATGAAAATGGAAATCCAGTATTGTTACACATTTGTTTCAATTTTCTTTAAAATTTTTGTTTTTCAGACTTTATGGTTCATTTTAGGCATCAACACTAATTTGCTTTGTTAGAGGAAATCTTTTAAAGCAATCATACCTTAAACTCCTCTTCTGTTTTGTTTTGATAAAACATTAGCATTCATTTTGCACATTGCATCGCTCTGCAGCAGGGCTCTAGATTTTGAAAGCTGCAATCTTACAGATTTTCCATGTTTGATAAATAAAAAATTGACTCATTTTGCAGGCCTTTAAAGCCTGTTAATTGGAGCAGGGACCTAAAATCTGTGCGACAGCCAGCCTTAAGAACAGACATCGGACACCCCTGTTCTGCAGCATCCAGAGGCTAAGAAATTGCACTTCACATATTTGTTTTTCAGCCTGGAACATTATATGCTTTACAGCCCCATGCCACATGCAAAATGAAAAATAAGTATTTTGGGGGCTTGCAGAGTTGTAACACACTCTAAAACTACATAATACATTGAATGTAAAAGAAAAACCTCTATAACCCAATAACATTATCAAAAGTATTAATTTTGCCTTTAAAGGACGTTTTTGTTTATATAATAATGTACTATTGCATAGAGCCAAATACTACTTTGTAAATGTAAAGCACTTTGAGCTGTCCTGTACATGAAAGGTGCTATATAAATAAACTTGCCTTGCCTAGCTTAAATTTTGACACTGCATACTTGTCAAATTTGTATATTATCTGTTTAATTTGTTCCCACTACAGTTCTGTTATAGAGCTGACTAAAAGAGTTGGTCAGCCAGTTTTGGCATTGTCACCTTCACAAATCTAATCACAATCTAAATCCCTGACATAGCTGTCTGGAGATATTTCCAGATAGAAAAAGCACCAGGGGATAGCAAAGTGCTGAGATAAACCTCCTCACACCCACCCATTTTTATATCTGAACCCACAAATATAAACAGATACATTCCTATTTGCCAAATCAGAATGGCGACAGTAATGCATGGCTGGCGACAGAAGGGGGAGACACACAAAATAATCCATCATGCACAGAAACTGAAACAGCAACCTCAAACCTCTGTGGACAGCTCGGCTTTGTCTTCTGGTTGGAAAAGCAGGACTCCAAGTATACTTTCCATTGGAAAAAAAAAATCATTCTCAACTATTCCGAGCTTGGCTGAGATTCTTATTGCCAACTATGTATCCATTACTGCCTTCCTCTGGTGCCCCCTACATCAATACAACCCAGAGAAAATCTGGTATGGCGGTACCTTCCATTGACAAAGCATGTCTGGGTGGATCGATAGTGTATTAATATGGGACAATGGTCCTAGCCACAAGTCGCTCGCACCACTAGGCCATATCGGAGTCTGTAGCACGCTCAGGAGCTGTATGAATGGCCTTGAGCTCCACTGGGGCAGTGGATGCTTTCTCTCTGTGTGTGTATGAACATTACTATGTGTGTGTCTAGGTTCTGGGACAGTTTTCAAACCCAGAAGTCCCAATAACTGACTACCAGACCAAAAAGAGAAAACAACTGAACAAGGGAGAGAAAAATTGTCTTCAGCTAACAATGTTACTGTCTATTTGGGAACACCAGAGCTAAAGAATGCAACAGGGAGTATGATCTGCCTTTTCAGGCTGAGGAAGTTGGCTGCATTTTTAGTTGAAGCCAAGTTTGCTGGATGTTTGCACGGTAGCAGTGTGCATGCCTTTTCATTTATGCTACAGCAAAAATAAGCTAAGGTAACACTAAGAATACACACATAAACCCTAATTTTTCCTTGTTTTTTTTTCAATTGAATGTCTCATATTCTCACACCCTGAAACAAAAAGGAAAAAAAAACTTAAATAATTGTTAAATTACAGTCAATTTCAAAAGATTATTCAAACCAAACAAAGAATAAATAGCTCAATTTATACATGTCCATGTTACTTTTTAATATTGCTTGAGATTCTGTTGGGGGGGGGGTGTTGCACCCATCTGTGAGCGACCATGCAGCCGTGTACAGTCATCAGCTAGAGCTTGCTTTGGCCTAAATAGGTTTTGTCAGTTCAATCCATTTTGTTTATCCACATCACTGTGTTGGTATTACATCAACACATGGTGCTGTGTCGCTTTTGCCCTTTCTTAATTTAGTTAAAAGAAAAGGGAGTAAATCATCTTTACTGCAATGTCTGTGCAAATTCTAAGAAAAATGCATGTTGGATTATATATAGAAGCATAACATATACATTTATTCATCTGTGTTTTAAGTGTGTTTCTCACTTCAAACAATATGACAACAATACAGACAAAAATTGCATGTAAACCACTAAACAGCAGATTGCTGACTTTCTAAACCACAGCTGACACCTTAAACCATAAACACACATGCTCTGTCCCACAGTTAAATGTTCTGTCTTGTGCATGGCTGCAGACACATGTATACCTGCAAGCACACACAAACACATGTGCAGTTTGGTGATTTACTGGTACAGATGAGGCCCTGGGAGTACCTGTGCCACCACAGCACTCAAATCAAAGCTGTCAACAGGAACCCTGGAGGAAAGGAGGCATCAGGAAATATCTTCCTGTTTTTTCTCTTCACCATGACCTGTGTGTGTGCAGGGTAGACTGTTTGAGTGCATATATCTTTCTGTGTGAGTGTGTCAGTTCATGCAGGAGAAATGTTTGAAAAGATGCGCAAAGCCTATCAGCTTGCAATATGAGAGATCGGCAGGATGCCGGCAGAACCTGATTCAACCTCTCCCCCTCTGCTTGGCCATTATACCTTGGGAAATATACACCTTTGAAGGCAAAGTGACCAAAGACTTGTTTACTGGCTAACAAGTCTTTGACCACTTTTGAAGGCATGGTGGCCAAAGTGGTTACTTGCTAACAAACCTTCATCTCCAAGTGACATCTTCTTTGATGCAGTGAGGAAGGTTGAGTGTCAGAGCTGGTTGGGCATCCACAGTCCAGGTGTATTCTTTACAATTCCTGCCAGCTTGCTTGTCTCTCTTTACACACCAGCTCACCTCACAGATGCCATTTGTGTACTCATTTTAGAGCTTACGTACATATATGCAAATGCACAGGTACACACACACACACACACAACTCACACTCCAAACCGTTTTCATCAAAATGAATTGGCTGCTCCTCCTGTGCATGATATCTATCTCACCACTGGACCCAATTTCCATGTTGATGAAACTGAATTTACAGTATAAATGCATCAAAACATACTGGTGAGTGGGGACTCTAATAATACAACTGATGAGTAAGTGATTGCATTGATTTTAAAGTGTCATTATTACTGTAATCATTTGACCCCCCTCTTTTTTTGGTTATTTCAGTAGATGTGAAACTTTCCTAATACCTGGCGCTATCTGTGAAACTGTGCTGGACTCAGGGAACGGGACAAATTGATTTAGGGAGGCAGGAGAAAAATGCCTGCCAGTTTGCTATCAAAGTTCATGCATTGTATTTACCCAAGTCCGATTACCTTAACAAGGCACATATCACATAATTAATCCACAAGATTACCATCAAAAATCCATAAACTGGTAACATGCTTGCTCGTGCTCTGCCATTAATTATATTTGCGACACTGAAAAGAACAGGCAGAAAGAAATAGAGACAAGGTGGGATGCAGGAGATAAACTGGCAAAAAGGCATATGGTTGTTTGATAAATGCAATTATTATAATGTAATTTATCACTTTAAGACATTTATATGGTTTTAGGACAATGAAGTTTAAGAATATGAGCAGGAGAGATGGAGAGACTTTAATCATATTAAAAAGGTATTCTACAAAAAGTGCAACATGTATAGATGACAGAAGATAGAACACAAGAATATGATGTGTACACATGCAGCATACACTATGCTGAGATCTTAAAAAAAAAGCTGACTACTCATCTACTCTTTTACTGATCAGTTTTGTCAGACTGTATAAAATCTATCTCAGCTGATTGAGGTTTCGAGGCACAAGGGTCAATTTCTAAACCCCATTATTTTCTGACAGACATATATAGACATTGTCAGCTAGACATTTAGGCCTCCAGGCATAGCTGGAGGATGGTACCAGGACATGCTGCCTGACTTTGATTCCCCTTCAACCAACTTGCTCCAAGATTTTTTTCTCCCCCATCATTGTATTTCCCTCTCTCAAGGAGTGGTTTTATAAAATAAGCCATTTTTTAGGATGTGCGAGCTAGTCTGTGTAACATCTTTATTCCTTTCAATGTTGTGGTTGTTTTCTAGATTTGCTTGTGGCTTTTTACAAGAGTATATTCTGACAAAGCAGGACAAAGCTACATCAAAATCTTCTATATGTGTCAGGTATTTTGGTTTTATTCAATTTAAAGCTTTACAATCTTTAGATAAATGCAGCATTCTAAGTTGACTAATTTAATCTAACAGTTTCTTATGTACAGTCCTCTGATTTCAAGTTTCTCTTTGCAGAAGTGCTTCCTTTTAACCTGGTTTCCCATAAACTCAACTGCTTCTATATTTCCGCCCCCCTTTCTGTCTCCATTTGTTCCCTGCTCTCTGCATCTTACTGTCTGATGCCAACCTAAAAAACGTTTTGCCTTTGTGGATCTCTGTTCCCTCGTCTGGAGCTCTCGTCACTCCCTCCCTCCAACCATCTCTTCTTTTTACATGATGGTGATGGATGGGGCATATGGATGAGTGGACTGTACAAGGGGTTGTGAAGAAAACTGGCCTTGAAAGGAAAAAAGTGAAAGTAAGATGTGAGCATGGCAACATGAAAGAAAGGGAAAGTGGGGTATGCAAAAGGGAAGATGAACAGAATGTGAAGCAGTGAAAGGTGTAAAAAAGGTAAAATGCTAAAAAGTGATTGAAGATGGTTCAGTATGTTGGTGAGGACATTAGAAGAGTTTTTTTTTATCCTTACAATAGATCTAGTTCTTGGCTACCATCTCATATTGTGTGAATGGGACAGTGGAATATCCATGACCACCCAAGCTCCCTAAATTTTAACGCTTGTGTTTTCAAGACTCTTGAAATGTCATTGGGAATGGGTAATGATCCGTCACAACTGATCACAGAAGTGATTTACTGATTATAAAAGCATGCCAGCTGATGAGATCTAAGGTGAAAATCATTAGTATATTTAATGAAAACATAATAAAAATCTCATTTTGCCTCTCCCAGACATGCTCTTCTTTATATGAATCTAATTGGCTTGGCAACATAAATGTACCAGTTCCAACATAACTCAAGTCTGAGCTGCATGTGCATGGATCAGACTCACAATGAGTCCCGCAGAATAGTGAAAGAGTGGGAAACGTGCAGATGAGAAAATGAAAGGAGTTGCAGAAAGGTCAGAGCAATTTCTTCAACATGTTTTATACTTGTTTTTTCTCATCTTCCACCAGCGCATGTACAGAGTGCAATAAACAGAGAAAGCAAGCAAATGCTAAAAAACAACCCAATTAAAAATATAAAGCAACCAGATGGGACTTTTACATTTATTGTTCTTATGCTACCACCACACCCTCCAACCTGCAAATATTTGAAAGAGATGTAGATTCAGGGCAATGGAAAGAAAATACAGAAACACAATGTTGTTGTCGCTAAAAGGCTTTTACGCTCTCATGAGGTGGGTTTTCAAAGATTTTATACAGAACTTTATCACAGAAGTGTGATGTAAACACTTTTTTGCATTTGCATGTCCCTGGACGTGACATAGTAGATCATGTGACCACTTAAGATGGCATGGTATATTTTATAATGAGTTAGAAAGGAAAAGGACAGAATAGCTCAGAAAAGCCATAGCAAATTTTCTGCAGCAAGTAGAAAACCCCCAAATAATGCTATGTGGTCACATTGTATGCGCCGCAATTCTCATAAAATCTTGTCAGCTGGATGAGAATTTATGAGAACTGCGACTTATACTCTGAGCAATGTTCAGTGGAGACATGCTAATCAAAATATCAAATATTACTTTAATTTAGCAAAAAATTGTAATGAAAATGCAGGAACTTTTAATGAAGCCAGCAGTGTTTTCGATCCCATGTCTGAAACTGGCCTTTGTGTGTCTTTTGTCTCCTTTCAGGTCATATGCTAGCTTTTTCTCAATGCTTTTTGTTTACTCAAATGATTGAAGCCAGTTCAATATGCTACTCTTTGCTGAGATTGTAAATAACCATTTAAAAAAAATGTGTGTTCAATTTTTATTTAACTCAAATACAAAATGACTGCACAAATTACTGGCTTTGATCATAACCAACCATGATACTTTACTGCTGTGATAGACCGGCAACCTGTCCGGTGTACCCCACCTCTCACCTGGCTGTTAGAGTAGGATCCACCTACCCACGACTCTGAATTGGATAAGCAGTTAAAAAAAAAAGAAGGAATGGATGGATACTTTACATCTGGCAGGAGGAGATGATATTCCTCCTTATTCCCCATGATATGAATACTGCTTATTCCCTACTAATTTAAGGATTATTGTCCTAAATATTTTTTGGATAAATAAATCATACTGAAATAACTTTATGACACAACCAGCTTACATGTTACATATAGATTTATGGATTTATAGAGAAATTCTCTCGCACACACAATAAAAACAATCTAAAGATTACATTCAGAACCTATTTGTTTACATTGCCTTTTTGCAGAGCACAGCTTCAATAAGGAGATGATATATATTCTAACATAATGGAAATCATCTAATTTCCATTATGTTAGAATAAAAGAGAAAATGCTCTAAATTGAATGAGTAAAGCTGTTTGACCAGGTCATATGTCTTTACATCTCACTGCATCCTACGCATAAATGGAGGAATCTTAAAATGTTTGCCTGATTGTAAAGGTCTGCAATTTTCTACTACCATTATACATATGTCACATTTCATCCTGTCAGTAAGAAGTCCCATCCATCCATCTCCCTGTTTCCAGGCAGGGAGATGAAGTATCCCATGAGATACCCTATAGGAGATCCATTTAGAAAAGACGGTTGTGGTGCATTGGGAGAATTTTGACCTCTTTCACCTCTAAGACTGTGGGGACTACTAGGGGGTCACTCTGTCACTGACAGAACCCTGGGGTCCTGACACCTGCACAGATCAGCAATGTGACAACAAGAAAGAGAAGAGGCAAAGACAGGGTTTTTGATGACAGACCTCCTGAAGTCCCCCAGTGCCAAGACAGGTGAAAAAGCTTACAAGAGAATTAGAAGTAAAACTGCTGGTTGTCTCTACGTTCTTAATAAAATATGAGACAGATGTTTTAAAAATAAATGCTGTGTGTTGTGAAAGGCAAATGAACATATTTGTCCAACAATAGCTAAGTTGCAATGACATGCAGAACTTTTGACTTTGAAATACATTAGCATTTTCTTGAGGTTTGTGCCACTCATTTAAACTATGAAATATGGTCCCACCAAGACAGAAAACAGACATGTCTCTCCAAAAATTACAGTTAATCTAACTCTTAAAAACATACACTGAAGTCAACTGAATGTTTATGCTTTTTATTGTGCACTACTTCAGAAAACTAACTCATTTAAGATTTCCAAATACCGTATGTTTTTTGTTTTTTACTAAACTAAATGCAACTAAGGCCTCTGCATTAATTTTTGGGGAGAGGGAACTTGTATTACCTCTAGCAAGGAGGTGGAATAAGCTATTTTTTTGTGAGTGTCTTTGTCTTTCTGTTTGTTATCAACTTTACGCAAAAACTGCAGGACCTTCTGATAGGTGGGTCCTCCCATCTCCAAAGCTGAGATCGCTGACATAGTTAAAGAGCTCCTCAATGGCAGGACCCCGGGGGTGGACATGATCCACGCAGAGTTTCTTTGGCCTCTGGGTGCTGTTGTGCTGTCTGACACGCTTCTGCAGCATAGCGTGGAAATCTGGGACAGCACCCCTGGACTGGCAGACTAAGTTGGTGGTGCCCCCCCTTCCTTCTCTTCATAAAGGGAGATTGGAGGGGGTGCACCAACTACAGGGGTATCACAGTCCTCAGCCTCACTGGGGGAAACATGGGAGTTTGTCCAACCAGTCTACTTATATTTTGTGGACTTTGAGAAGGCGTTTGACAGTGTACCTCGGAGACTCCTGTGGGGGTTGCTCCGAGAGTATGGAGTATCAGACCTTCTTGTACAAGCTGTTCGGTCCTTGTACAACCGGTGTCAGAGATTGGTCTGCATTGCTGGCAGTAAGTCTATTTCATTTCCAGGGAAAGTTGGACCTTGGTCTTGTTCACAAGTGAGGAAGGATGAAGCGTGAGATCAACAGGCTGATAGATGCAGCGTCTGCAGTAATGCAGATGCTGTCGTGGTGAAGAAGGAGCTGAGCTGGAAAGCAATGCTCTATGTTCCTACCCTCACCTATGGTCACGAGCTGTGGGTAGTGACCGAAAGAATGAGATCACAAATACAGGTGGCCTTCGCAGGGTGGCCGGTGTCTCCCTTAGAGATAGGGTGAGAAACTCAGCCATCCGGGATGGACTCAGAGTAGAGCCGCTGCTCCTCCACATCGAGAGGAGCCAGATGAGGTGGCTCGGGCATCTGGTTAGGATGTCGTCTGGACACCTCTCTGGTGAGGTGTTCCGGGCACCTCCCTGCGGAGGGAGACGCAGGGGAGACCCAGGACATGCTGAAGAGATTATTTCTCTCGCCTCAGGATTCCCCTTGATGAGCTGGCAAATGTGGCTTAAGAGAGGAAAGTCTGGGCTTCTTAGGCGGCTGCCCCTGTGACCCAACTCCCGATAAGCGGGATAAAATAGAAAGATGAATGCTGAACTTATTCTAATGATTGTTTTTCTGAGAATGGGTCTTAGTTTAATTTTAGATTCCATGAAACTTTATTAAACTTTTCTCACTGCCAAAGAACTAATTAAGATATAAACATGCAACAAACACCACGAATAATTTCAATTTAAAATTCCTTTTTAAGATGCCAGTTTAAAATGTGTATTACAAAACAATTTGCAAGTTGATATTTTTAGTGCAGGAATTAATTATTGAATATGAAATTATATTTAACCATCTACATTTTTTATTTAATAATTTATAACTTCATATAAAAATGCTGTATTGCTTTTCCAAAGTTTCTCCTGGTCCTACTTCTTCTCT
Source organism: Pseudomugil gertrudae (assembly GCA_037177535.1). Taxonomy (NCBI): domain Eukaryota; kingdom Metazoa; phylum Chordata; class Actinopteri; order Atheriniformes; family Pseudomugilidae; genus Pseudomugil; species Pseudomugil gertrudae. The sequence goes on along the minus strand of JBAMHV010000005.1, from coordinate 6,700,348 downwards.
CGCATGTAAAGTTTCCCTAAATGTTAAGGCCCACTACCTTTATTACTTCCCATCAACATGGAGCATCCACAGAAATTGCATCGTAGCTTTTTAGTGGATTGGACATCTATTCATTTGACACTTATCGTGTCAAATGGCCCAGATACTAAACACAACGCATAAGTCTACTTATTACATATACAATAAAAAAAGAAGAGGAAAACAAGAAATGTCAGTGACAAACTTCAGTACCAATGATGGATAGATGGTGATGTGCATGTGTTTTATGAAACATTTGGATCATTGCAATAATTTGTGTCCAGTATGTCAGTCTATATATAGATATTAGATTATAAAGAATACCATTAAAAAAAGACTTTTTTTTTTTAATCATTACTGTGACCAAATTTATAATCTTCTGTCACCCTTTGGAGTCTAATATAATACCGGTATGTTGAATTCACAGAACTTGAAACTGAAATGAACCAAAATCCTTCCTGACCAGGTGATTATTTCTAACTAGGGCAGTATATGACCTAATGTCTTTCCTGGCCTTCTCCCCAGATATGGAATTTAGTTGGTCATTGTTATACTGCTGCTCCCTGGCTTTGTAATGTATTCCTAAATGAGATAAAAAGGCAGGTCAACCTGTGACATGGTGTCAAGCATGTGTTTATGCTCCACTGTGTGTTTTTTTTTTTCTGTCTGGTCACCTGAGTGCTGTGGATGATGTCCTTTATTCAGAATAAGCTAAAACAGCGAGGATACCCCATCCACTCTCATGCTCCAACATAATCCAGCACAGGTAAGCCCATTAACATGGAGAAAAGGTCACTTTGAGAAGTGGAAATCAAATACAAGGGATTTGGGCAGGGCCATTACGCCACTGGGGCTATTAGTATTCATACTCCACAGTTTAATGGAAAATATGAGCCCTACAGAGAGACCAGTATTAAATTTGATAAGAACTGATTTTCCCAACCTGTGACATCCATGTTTTCATACATCCTTTCTTCTTTTTATGCATTAATATTAATGATCATATTTTTTATTTCCCCCTTTTTTTACTTGAAGGCATAATGTTTGCAAAGTTTTGTGACTCACACACCTTACACCATTGTTATAGGCAAAGGTACGATTAATAGTCTGACAGATCTACCATCACTAGCCATGCAGAGCTATGTCAGTAAAGCAAATGGTAATTGAATGGCTCAATATAGTTAAATGACGACTATATACTGATAAAGCTTTAAAAAATAAAGCTTCTCCTGCCAGTCTGCAACAAACTTGCATGTTGCTGCTAGTCTGTATTAAAGTCAGTATATTTGTGAGCCAAGTCAACTGAGCAGGTTGCCTCAGTACCAATTCAACATTGATTTGAACATGCATAGGTTAAAATCATGCATTAAATTAGCATTAAAGACACTTTAATATTTTTATTACACTGTGGTCATCATAAAAATGAAGGTGTCTCACGTGTGTTTTTTTTTTAACAGGTGAAACTTCAGGTTGTTAAAACTCAAAAATTTTAGATGTGCCAGTTGCCACTCCTAACAGACCTCCACCCAACAGTGTCATTACCCTGCCCCATCTCTTCCAACTCCCACTCCTCCACCCCACAGTTACCCCTGTCCCCCTAGTGCACCCCGCCTTCCTCTCCATCTGTCAGCCAATAACCTGCTGGAGCCCGCCATGCCGTTAGCGCACCTGTGCCTGCCACCTCAAATAGAGCAGTTTGACGCATGCAGGCGGCATGCAACCACACACAAGAACATACAGTCTATACTTTCAGAGAATATTTATACAGGAACAGGTAACATGGAGGCTGAAGGGTGAACCAATGTTGTCAGAACAGGACTTTGCTCAGTTACTTAGCCACTTTGTGCCAATACAACGATGAATAAGTACTCCATACTGCAAATAAAACTTGTTTCTTTTTAATGTTTCTCTTTAATGTACTTGCTTCATGGACTGTGACTACAAGAACACAATGGGATGGCCTAAGGCCACAGCCCTACTGTGCTATTATCTTACCTGGACCATGCTTTCATCCATACGGGGCACACATGCCACTGGGAATAGGCCACAGTTTTCCCCTTTAGTTAGAAAATAATGACTGTAGTCTGCAGAGGTTTGTTGTCCATCCCCCTGCTGATCATCCATGCCCCACCTCTTTCATCTCCATTCCACACATTGTGGCATCACTTTACATCTTCTTGATTGATTTCTTCTCTTTAAAAAAAAAAGAGAAAAACCAATCTTATGTATGAACAACCAGTCAAGTCATCTAAGTAACAAAAATATTTTCAGAGTTTAGGAATAATTATTCCACTGAATTAAAATCCCCCTTTTGTTGAAATATTTTATGTTTGCTTGAAATGTTTCTATATCATCTGATGATTTAAAATGCGCAAACATTTACAGCTGTAAACTGAACTTGTACCTCTAGTTAATGCATCCTATATGATCTTTAATGGCACTTTTCCAAAAAAAGCACCTGCTCCTTCAGTTAGAGCAGGAACATGCCGCTCAAACATCTGCCAGACTGCTCTAATGTGACTGGTGTGTCAAAAGACTTACAATATGAAATTACTGCCCTCAAAAAAGCATTTAAAGTGAAACATGGGGACACATTTAGAAGCCCAAGTTCCTTGTACACTCATATCAAACACCTGTATTGACAGGATTAAGTTTTAAATAGTGTGCTTATGCATTATAAACAAGTGAATGCAATATCTAAATGGCCAATTTATCTGCTTTTTATTTATTATTACATGCAGGTTTAGCAACAGAACATCTGAATAAAGAACAGAAAACCTCTGAAAATACAGATCACACCAGGTGCATTAACTGTGGGAAAATAATGCCGCAAAAGCAAGCAGTTAAAATAAATGCCTTCAGTAAAACATGTGAATCACTAAGACTTCAGATTATCAATGAAAGGTATAGACAAATTAAGCCTTGTTGTCAAAGAAAAACATAAAAAACCGAAGAGCATTTTGATGATGGAGGTAAATGCTTCATGAATCATGTTGATTCATGAACCGTTAATCAAAGATTAACAATCCACAAACAGTGATGTGGTTCTTTTTAGCATCTGTGTTTCCAGGATGGGGTGCACCTTTGCAATTCTTGTCAGGATGCCGGCGGCGGCTGTGAGGTGTGGACCCAGATGCAGGTGGAAACATGGGAGGAAAGCCGGACTGCATT
>JBAMHV010000005.1:6663555-6697059 GCA_037177535.1 Pseudomugil gertrudae | reverse complement strand
ACTAATAACAAAACCCAAAGCTTAACAGGAAACAAAAGAACTCAAAAAACCACCACCCAAATGTCCAAAACATGACAATTCTGTCCCATTCCTTAGTATAAGGGACAAAAATAGCTACAATTAGTCAGCAATAGTCATACATGAATAATTGATTTTCATTTGGAATTCAGATCAGCCAGCTTACTCCCATGGAGGCCTTGGCTCAACAAAAAGCTTGTCAGGGCAAAGATTTATGTTTAAGTAATACTACTGAAAGACCTAATACAACCCCAGTGGGGAGTGATAGTACAACTCCGTATCAGCGCAGCAAGTAAACCCTCTATTCCACTTGGCAAGTTGCTGTTATTTCCAATAATCAAAGAGAAGTGCTTTTTAAAGCACTGAGACCTCGTATTTTGTAGAGGCATCAGTCCAGGAAAGCTATATAGATAGACATTTATCTTCATGCTTGCCAATTCAACCAGGATTAGTCTTTGTAAACCAAACAGAGTTGCAAAAAGATGCTGGAGAAACTCTATTCATCAAACCTTTTGCCCGAGTTAAAATAAAACCTCAAGGTTTATTCAGCCAGCAGACTATAAGTGTCAGATAAAGTTATTTAAAAGGTATTTTCTGAAAGTCCCACAAAACAGTCATCAATTTCATCTAACAGTATTTCAAGCATGTATGCTTGTAAGGGAGTACATGCATGTCTATATATCTAAAAATGACACCAACTGCATACCAGTATTTATCATATTCATACATTGCATGTAAACTGATACACATCCAAATGTTAAGAGTCTACCTTTGTATGCTTCACTTAAAGTATGGTACATAATGTTTGATAGACCTGAAATGTAAAAAAAGACTGCAGCATGATTATAGTTGCACTCCATTCATTTGCATGAATATCCAATCATGCAACATGTGTATTTAAGTCCTGTGTTATTAAATGTATTTTATAAAGTTTTAAACTAAATTCTATACGATCAAAGTCTGACATATATTCTCACTCTTGGACGTGCTTTGTGAAATCAAGCAACTTGAGAAATTCACTATTTTGAGGAAGCTTGTTAACTAATGCGTTCCCAAATGTACTTCATATCCGATTCATGGTAGCCTGGGACTGGCACATATCCACCCTCAGCCACTATTGTGCAGTAGCAGGATACACACCCTGGACATGCAGCAGTCTTATCTGTGGGTTTTTTTTTAAACAAAATAACTTTGGAACAATTCAACCTGCAACAGATTTTCTTTGTTTTTTATTCAAGGTCCAAGTGTTCCCTGTGTCACAAGATGACCTCTTGGCAGATGAGCTATTGGTCATCAGCATTTGTAAGCCTCAGCTAAGCTTGCACACAGAACCAACAAATTTTCACTCAATTTGATAAGACAGTAATACTAAGGAAATAACCTTGCCAGGTTACGCCTGCATGCTATCACTGATCCTCCACCACAGCAAACAAGGAAAATGGAAACAAGAGGTTAGAAGCAGGACATTTTCCCATCTCTTGTGTCCTTTTAATAGAAGAATACTACTTTTTAAGTTTTGCCATCCTCAGCGCAAAGCTTTTTACGCTTTTACAATTTATTAACAACCTCTATGCTTTATCGCAGAGGATTTTTTTTTTTTTTAAGGGGTTGTCAGATAAAGGCCAGGGTTGTCACAAAGCTCCTTTCCCTGCTGTGAGACAGAGCCTGTTTACTTCTTTACTCATCTTTCTCCTCTGTCAGGGAAAGGAAATGCAAACACTTTCTGCAGAAACCTCCCGGGTATTTTCTTTGCTCATCTGTGTACAACATTTACTCTGTTGTTCCCTTTCACACACTTTGTGTAGTTAAGTGCTCATTGATATTCCATTGGTCACATGAACGTGAAGACCAATAGACCCATTTCCCATCAGGAGCCGTAAGTGGCCACTTGCAGATTGCTCCTGACACTGGCTGATGATAATTTAACAAAGCATGGCACTAATGAAAAGGTTTATGAGTTGGGATTAGTCCCCCTCCCCTTTTCCACTGCATGATGTCCAACGCTGAATGTATTTGACATCTTCGTTGTTCATTGTGTCACAACGACTTGGAATTATTTCAAACTCTCTTTAGAACTGGATCAATGTAAATATCTGTTGTACAGAGTGACACAAATCAAGATGTACCAAATAAGCATGTTGATTAAAAAAAAGTTACAGAAGGCGTATGATTAACTAAAAAAGCAACATAAAATAAAAGTTCATATGTAAAATGAATGACCCTTCTAAACTTTTAAATAGTTCTCCAGGCTTAAGGATAACCGTCTGCTCTGGACATTGACCGCCTATTGTTTTGTTCTGTGTCAAGTTGACCCTACACCGCCTTTATAATGTTGAGGCCTCTGGGAAGGATTCATCACTCTGTCATTCACTAATACCACAAGTTTCCAGCCCAGTTGTTGTGTCATTTGGCAAATGGCAGAATTTTCCTCTCAAATCTCTTCCTTATGCTCCTTAGCTCTTGCCACCCTTCCATGGAGACCATTTCTAAATAAGGACTGAGTGAACAGTAGATGGATCCACTAAAGGGACAGATACGTAAATTAGGTGTGCCAAATCTTTGTTAGACTTTCTAAATTGTTTTCCACACAATACATTCAGGTTGCACTTCATACCATGCTGGCATATGCCAAAGGTTTCATCAAATAATTCTTCTGGAATCACCAGTCAACTATTTTTTGCCCATCACACAGTGTGATCTTTGGCATTGTTTATAGATGCTACTGAGGTAATGGAAACAAATATGTTGCTATTAAAGTACCTAAATGTTTTAAAATCACTGAAAATAAATTGGAATTTAGAATTGTTTCATTGCCGAGTTGTGTGTGTTTTTTACTGGTTAAGTCTTTAAGCTGGATGTTTTTTTTTTATTTACTGAGACAGAATGAAAACACAACATTAGTACAAAGTAAAAACAATGAAAAAATCTTTTTAAACTCTGGAGATCAATTTCTCAAGATCTCTACAAAAAATGACAAGCTTGACAAAGAAATGTTATGTACCTCAAAATGTTTACAAAGCACTATACAGTTTACCCGTAAAACAGATTACTATTCAGCTTGTTCAGATTGCCACAATTGATGTAAATTCTGCCACTCTGGGGTGCATTTAGGACTAAGAAGCTAACACTAATGATGTCATAAAATCTGCCACAGCTGGTGCTAAAGACTACAAATTGCCACAAAGGCTGCATTAAAAGCCAAGAGTTTGGATATTTAATAGGATTACTGAAAATACAGTACCCCCTGTTTTAGGAGCATTGACTTGTCAGTATGACACTACATTTGCCCCTGCCCTATCAGCTATTAAAAGTGTGTCTTTTATAAAGTGTATAAATGTAAGGAATGCATTTAACTAATTAACCGTACACAATGACAACCAAATATTAAACAGGGTACCATCTCAGACCCACTGCATATAAGCTCCTCCAGGACATGCTTTCCAATATGGCATCTGGACTGAGTAATTTGCAAGTGATGTAAGGAACCTTCCATTAGATGTTGCTGACCTGAATTTCAGTTGCAAATCTACTTAAAGAAGCCTCTGTGTAAGTTAGAGTACTCTTTGTCCCAGTTTGCAGAATTCTGCTGAAGAGCTACAATATTTTAAAATGCAGAAGAACAAAAAATACTAGTAATGTCTGGGCAATCCCCAAACTCCTCACCACCTCTGTCAATCAATACTCCCTTCATCGGCAGGGGTTGAGCCATCATTAATAATAGCTGACACGCTCCCATAGTGGTAATAAACTGGGGGAATCTGGTATGTAATGGTACAGTAATGGCACCTGGGCAGGGTGTTACACACTCGACAGCTGCTGATGGATAAACCCTAGGTAAATGGATTTGGGCTTGTCCAGGAGAGGAGAGCTACTGCTCTTGAGCTCACTCTGTTTTTGTGAACCACTGTGAAAAGAGCCTGAAGAAATGCTGAGAAAGGGAAGCAAGCATGTGGATGCGTGTTTATCCAGATCAGACCATGGGATGTCAACTGGTGCTATAGCTGGACATGCATATTTCAACTGAGCCCTTTAGCGATTTGAATCGTTGTGTGTTGGGGATGAGTGAGAATGCACTTGGTTGGTGCTAACTGGGGCATGTTAAGGCAGTTGTCACTTTCTTATCTCTGTTGTCACCAGAAAGATTGATTTGCTGGTTGGTTTGCCATTTTATCTTCTCAAAACATAGACAAATGCGGACCTGAGGAATTGTTAAAAAGAACCAAACTTCTTCCATCACTCCAGAAACTAGACGAACACAGAATTATATGATTGATCTTTGGAGATGATGAGTTGTCACTTTAGACAGTGGGGATAGGATAAGAGAAAAAGTTGAGCAAAAGATGAGGGGTATTTTTTACTCCTCTAACTGACAAGCTTGAAATATGGTCTATTCTGGTTAACCAAAAGGAACACATACATTTCTACATTAGAAAGAATTCCCATTATTTCTCTCTGAGCCATGAAAATCAATTCTAAAATGATTGCTTTCAGTGACGATGGGGAGAAGAGGAGAAAATAGTTGATGTGCCTTTAGCTGGTCCAATAGATAGAAATAGAGGTTGTTTTTTTTTCCTATTCTATTTTCTCATGAGACATTGTTGAAATGGGGAATGTCTAACGATTTCAGTTATTTTTTTTCCCCACTGTGCTTGTCTTCTTTTAGTCCGGCTCTTGGTTTATTTCTCAATACAAGGGCCCAAATCTTAGGGCATTACATTTCTCTCTCCGTACCAAATCCAGTGGTTTGTTTTGTTGTCTGACAATTTTTCTTCAGATTGTTGTTTTTGAAGATTACCATACAATACTTAAGCTTTTCTGTCTTTTCCCTTGAATAAAGCATTTACTGGCTGATAAGAAAAGTGCTCAGGTGTCAGTATACAAGATAAAAAACTGTAAAGGTGCTAAGCCTACGCTTAAAGCGCCTGAAGCACTGCTTGCAAGAACACCTAATTGATGCGTGTCTACATTTTTATGTCGCTGCAGCTGTGTCCAATAATGTGAAGTCCAAACAATTAATCTGTCTATCTTTTATTGCTTGCTAAATGTATATTGAAATGTAGATGGTATAGCACCATTGATCTGCTAATGTCCACAGCAACAGATGTAAAAAATGAATGAACATACAACAGAGAAAACTACTGAAAGCGCGGCCAAAAACTGTGTATTCACCTTCCTACAAGTAACGGGTATAGGTTGTGGTCATTAATGCCCAGTGCTGCCACCTAGTGCACAAACAATATATACATACATATTAGTACTAATGGCTCCTACATAAACTTTGTCAAAAGGTTAAGAGTTACTTTAACTCTTAATTGCCCAGTACTTGATAAGGTTCTAAACCCCACAAAGTACCTTGTTTTTATATCAAGTCAATCTTATTACACTAAGTAAGGAAATTAGTATTTGGTAGATTATTTTTTGTAACAATGCTTCCTGGCCATACATCTGATACCAATGAAAAGCCCGTTTATTTCTCTTGAGGAAAATACTTTTGTGGGATGAGCAGCCGAACTGAGTTTGTGGTTTGCATTCATTGGCGCACTCACCAAATCTTCTTTGGCATTGCCATGACTTATCTACAGTTTATTCATCTAACTAACAGGACCTTCCGGCACCTCCTCATGTTGGCTTGTTTACACATTGCTGTGAAATGCCACAATTCTTCAATCAGCCCCTGTCCCAAATCAGCCAAACAGTTTCTGTTGGTCACTTTAGCACGAAAAGCACACCCAAGCTGATCCCAGATGTCCTGAACAGGGTTGAGATCAAGAATGCAGGAAACCAAATATATTCTCTTCACAACTAAATTCTATAGGTAATCCGTGGTAAAACCTCCTGCCAAGCATTAAGGTCTTGGATCAAGTTCAGACTCAGTATCTCCCTGCAATAATCTAATAGTGATCACGAGTCTTGTTTTCATAGTGAGGTAGATGCCACTCCTGTCTCCACCTTAATGATGCAGCTATCAGCATAGTGTTCTCTACGTCTACACACTTTGACATACATTTCCTTACATTTTGTGAGAAGTTTAAATTTAGGTTTTATTGCTTTAAAATCAGCCCTGTGATGAACTGGAGACCTGTCCAGGGTGTACCCTGCCCCTCGTCCAATGTCAGCTGGGATTGTCTCCAGCCCCCCCCAAGACCTTGTTCAGGGAATAAGCAGTAGATAATGTATGGATGTTTTAAAACAGCCTTGCAGAGGTAATGTTTTCTCTGGAGTTTGTTTGTTTGTTAGCAACATAACTCAAAAGGTTATTGATGGATTTTGACTAAATTTTCAGGATATGTTGGGAGTGTCACTTGGAACAAATGATTAGCTTTTGGTGGAGATCTGGAAAAGAGCCTGGTTTCTGTATCACTTTGAAATTTTCAGTAACATTATGGTGTTGCTTGGCGAGGTCTGCGCTCTCAGAGTGCTTTTCTAGTTAAATTATGTGACACAAAACACGATTTAGTCACCTGTGGAATGGGCAGGACTAAAATAATAGCATCTAATAATTTTAACCGGCATGATCTAAACGATTGCTTGAGATGTTTTCCCATGATCTCCTAACCTACTTTTAACAGAAAGATCATATCAAAATACTTTTAGGTCTTATAACTTCTTTTTGATGGATTGAGTATGTTACATTATGACCCTTTAACATGAACTTTCCTTTACAATGCACCATTTCAAAGGCCGCCCTGACCTTTCATATGGCCACTTTATGGCAAAAGAAGCAATAGAAGCACATACTTATGTCAGAGCAGAATAGAGTTTCATGGTTTAGTCCTCCATGTAAAGTGACCCTGCCTTTTGCCGTGGAAGCAAGCTGTGTCTAAAATAAGCAATGGTGGAATAGCCTTCAGAAAGCCACAGGAGATGTGACTCCCCTTGGTGATCTTTTCATTGATACTCGAACACAACAGGCAAAGGTACTGCATAACTGAGGAAGATATGCTCATAAAGGACAGGGTTAGATAGTCTGCTCTATATCCCAAGTATCCCAGAGTTACACCCGCAATAGATGATTCTGAACCTAAGAAATTACATCCAATAATTTCTTCTAATAAAAATAGGTATTGTAGTTCCATATGTTGGGGTTGACAAATGTGTAGAGGTCAGAAAGGTGGATGGAAATGGAAGGAGTTAGACTATTATGCAGGAAGTGGGAATCTGCACCTCACTAGAAACCAGGTTGCGGGTAACCATAGACACTATAGTGTCTGTGGTTACCTGTAGACACTGTAGTGTCTGGAGTGTAAAAAAAAAAAAATAGGAGCAATATGGAAAAACCACTTGTGTTTTTAAGTTATTCTGAAGAGATATAGTGCTGTGTCTCATCAGCTTGATTTTATTTGTTCACATACGCCCATATTTCTAATGTTTAGTGGTCCATCCATCCATCAATCAATGCATCTATCATCTATCTATGGGGGAGTGGACCATATCTCAGCAATCACTGGTTGAGAGGTACGATTCTTGTTGCATTATTAAGGATGTTGCATTCACCAGACATTTGCTCATTTGTTTTTTCTAGCTTTAGATCTCAGGTCCGTGCTGTAAATGGACCTAAGCTCACATGTATTCAGCTCATACTTGTCTTTTTTTCCTTTACAGATTTCTCAAATTTCTTTGAATCATTAATGATATGATTTTTTTCTTTAAGAAAAAAAATTTCCTCACACATTTGTATACAAGCTAAATATTAACACCTATCATCTTTTGCTCCTGGGAGCTTTTAGACACTTGAATAATCACCATCAGAGCTCTAAATTTAGTCAGATAAATAATTATATTAATACTGAAACTTTTTTCAGTTGTGTTTAAATAAGTGTGACATGTTTACATTACTCAGATACAACTGTGTTCCTTTTATCTAGATGTAATTATTTGTTAAAGTAATGGTCTCAAGGAGCCACCTCTGTGCACTGAGCAGGGGGAGGGGGGCACTGAATAAAGACGGACGAGAAAAAAAAAGATATGTTGAATAAAAGACATATAGACTCTTCATGGGAAAATTCCAAAAATACACATAAAGCAGGCATGTAGAAGAAAGGGAGGCCTGTTCATTTGTGCAGCATATAAGGACAGAAGTGCATGTGGACAGGGGACTGTAAAGAAAATTACATTTGAAAGGAGTGCAGATGTACCCACAAACCTTTTTCACTTCACACATATGCACACATAAGGCAAAAAATGCACATCTTCCCTCTTTTCATGATTTTTCTTTCAGTCTCCAATGCTCAGTGACCTTTCTTAACTGACCCTGCATCTCCAATTGACTTATCATCCATGTGAGTATTAAACATACATGAGATGGGCTCAATATCCCACTCATGGCCTCTAGTCACTTTACCACCAAAGCATAGTATTCTAAGCTTCCAAAAGCCCATTTCAAATCCACTCTAGTTTTTCTTTTTTCATTCTTTTCAAAGAATATTCAAGGTTATTACTGTAAAAGGCCACTTAGGATGCATAGAGAAAAAAAAAGTTGACTTGCCTCTATATTTGAAGTGAGGGTTGGTTTTTTCTAATTCACTGGTGGCACGGTTCACTCTATAAGAAGCAGTGGTATGTCTTTCAGTAGACCTTAGGGGTAACACATTTATAAACTGAATACTGCATCAATGGAACTGGTAGGGAACCACTTGCCTCAAAAGGATCACATTGGAGGGAACACCATTTGTGGTACTATATTAGACATTAAAAATTGAGATGGGGTGACTTTGCTCTGTAACTGACCCTTATCAATATTTCATATCAGTGAACACCAACTAGTAAACAATAGAGATGGAGGAGAATCAGGGGAAAGGTGAAGTGCAGAATATGTGGAACCCAAAGAACTGCACTTGTGCTGCAATATGCCTTGTATGATTCACGCTTGGACAATCCAGAGCTTACAGAGCATGAGTATTGACTTTAAAGCATGCCAATCCATCACCTGATTGGTGATGTCCTAATTTATTATCTATTTAAAGACAAAATGACCAGCTCAGGTGTTGGTAGTTAGCTTTGGTCCGATTTCTTCATAACCCCCCTCTAACTTGTGCAAGATATAAATACATCTGCATCACTCTTCCAATGGGCAAACTCATCCAAGCATGCTCATAAATGTTTGCCACGTTGAAAGAATACTATCCACAAACTTATTTTCAACCAACAAGAAAAATGTCATTTTTAATTTAGGCAAATGTGTGAATGAATCAATTAATGACTAAATTAAGCCTAAAACATCAACATGGCCATCAAATCATTAAATTAAGGGGAGCAGTTTTTATTTTATTTATTTATGCAACATCTTACACCCTTTGCAGGGACTTGGAGGGGGGCATGAGAGTTCGCCCAACCAATTCCTATGTGTTTTATAGACCTGGAGAAATCCTTTGACCTTGAATTCCAGTGGGAGATTCTTTAGCAGATTAGCATGCAAGCTGTCTGGATCCCTGTGTGACTGGTAGCCTACCACAACTTAGCCTGCATTGCTAGTGGTAAATTTTCGGTCAGGGTTGTACTCTTCCAAGGATGCCTATTGTCAACAATTCTGTTCATAACTTTTATGCATGTAATTTCTAGACACACATGAAGCATTTTGGTTGGATGGCCTCAGCATCTGCCTTTTTGCAGATGATGCGGCTCTGTTGGCTTCATCAGGTCCTAATCTTTAACTGTTCAATTAGAGTTATTTGCATCCAAGTGTGAAGCAATGGGAATGAAAAACCAACATCTCCATATCCAAGATCATGCTCCTCAGCTAGAAAAAAAGTGGAGTGCCCTCTTTTGGTCAGTAATGAGGTCTTGCCACAAGTGGAGGACTTCAAGTATCTCTTAGTTTAAGTGATGAGTGAGGAAAAGATGGAGTGAGGGGTTGAAAGGCAGGTTGGTGAGATATGTGTGATGCAAACTCCCTATCAGTCTGTCATGGAGAAAAAGGGTGCTAGGCCAAAAGACAGCTCTTGATTTACTGGTTGATCCAAGTTCCTACCCTCATGTATGGTCATGTACTGTTTGTAGTGATTGAAAGAGCAAGTTCTTCAATGCAAGCCACCAAATCAGTTTCCTCTGCAGAGTTGCTGGGCCCAGAAGAGAAGGTGAGATCCTTGGTCATCTGGGTGGGGCTCAGAGTGGAACTGCCACTCCTGCACATGAAGAAGAGCCAGATGTGTGGCTCAGTCAACTGGTTATCGTGTCTCCTTGGTGAAGTGTTGCAGGCATGTCCTTCTGGGAGAAGATCCTGTGAAAGACCCTGAACAAGCTAGAGGGACCATTTCTCAGGATCCTCCCAGCTGAACTGGAAAAATTAGCTAAGGAGGGGGACATCTGGGTTTCTCTGGGTAGGCTTCTGCCCTGGCAACATGACCCTAAATAAGCAGTAAAAATTGATGAATTGCTTAAAACTAATGGCCATCTTGAGCTTGCAAATGTCTGTCCAGGAATGAGGTGTCAAGAGAGATGCTTATACAGTTCAAGGTCTTTAAAGCAGTTATGCAGCGCTAGTAGTCACTGATTAAACTGTAACTGCACTTGTGCCTAATTTACACCTAAAACACATCTATATACTGAGTAAAAGCATGCAGGAATGCCCATTCAGTGGCACAAGATCATCTGTAGTGGATATTATTGCAGGTTCCAGTTTGAATATCTGCCCAGTTGTAGATTGTGTGCCAAATTTGTCTTTGCACTATGTGATGTTTGATTCAAAATACATCTGTGCAAAGTATATTTGCATTTTGCATGATAGGTTTCCTTGCATGGGATTCTAAAAACATCACCACAGGTATGACTGTCAGGGCAACAATGACCATCAGTGCAGATCATCAGCACCCTCATTTTCCAATTAATATGCATGCCGCTGAGGGAAGTAATGTCTTGACAAACCTGTTAATTGTGACCTTTGTTAAAAGCAACTGATAATCACATTGCTTCTCCAGATTTAAATAGTTTTAATATTATAAAGAATCAAAAACATGCTGTAGATACTTTTTTACACATATACTGTACTCAGTCTGACAGTTGTCTGTTTTGCAGATTGTTATAATTACAATTGAAACAACATAATATTTAGTAAGGTAAATATATTGACTTTATTAGTCTAGCTTTGTATGTATGTGAAAAGAAACGGACAGGAATGTGGGGACAAGTTAATCATCTTGGAGATGCTTCTTTTATCAACTGGCTGTGACTTTAATCAAATTATGACCTTGTAATGCATGCACTTGTCATTTGGGACCCTAATCTCTTCGCTAATGACTAATTAGCCCCGTCACCTGTTCTCCTTTGCTTCTATTATACCTCCAACAAAGTTTAAAGTTAATGTAATAAACAAAAGAAGGGGGGAACAATATTTCCCTTGCCATGCATAAAAAAAGGGGGAAAAAGTGGACCAGACACACATCAATCAAAACCAAGGAGATTGATTAGAGACTGACAAAATGGCTCTTTTTTCACCCACTCACTGACAAGAGGCCACTCTTCGGTGCTCTAGAGGACAATGAGGATACACAAATTCATTAGGTGTAATTGAAAACAGCTACCAAACACAGGTGGATCATAGCACAAGAATTCAGTGCAGATTTACTAGAACACAAGTACAAAGCAAGTGAACATTGAAGATCGTACCGGCTTCATTTCATTAAAATGCAAGCTTTAATTGGAACAGAGCTCTTTGGACTAAAATCACAAATTAATAAAAATCCAGTTGCTTGTATTTGTCTTAGATCTCGATGTGGATTAACTCATTTACCTCAATCTGAGGATGCACACATGCAAAATCCTGGCTTTTGCAGCTGATTTGCGAAAGGGAATGAGGAGAGGCTTTTGTTTGTGGCATCCAGTGCCTGTGCAGCTGTGCTACTTGGCGGCTGGCACACAAACAGGCGGCTCCCATTCATTAGGTCTTTTTATATCAGAGACACTCTCCTTCTGGGGACCCGAAGCATCTGCCTTCACAACACAGCAATGAAAGAGTTGAGGGGAGTATGTAGGGAAACAGAAAAGAGAGAAAGTTGATAAATCTGGGAGTAAGATAAGAGGCACAGTACAATTGCAGACACAGAGGAAACTCATAGTAAAGCTATGGTGAAGGGAGTGCATGTGAATCGGTATAAAGTGGCTACTTTGATGTAGTGAATCTTCCATTTCATCCTCCAGTCAGGCACATCGGGCTCTGAAGACTAATAAAGAACTCTGGATGGGCATTCATAGATCTTAACACACACATATGGCAACAGAAATCTCAAAAAGTGAGCCAAGGATACTAACAGGTACAGTGTATTGAGAAAAAGTTGTAATACAATATTATTATTAACAGCCTTTTTGATTTCTAACGTTACATTTGTTTTAATTGAGCAGACTGTCAAAAGGCTGTGTTATCAATGCTTGTGTTTACATGGACACTGGTAATCCACTTTCGCTATGAAAGGCCAATCGAAGTATAATGACTCACATAATCACTTCAGCAAGAGCCGATACATCCCAAGTTCAAATCCTTTAAAACCATTACTGTTGATATTTATCTTTGTTTGTAATAATATATAGTCTCAAAGCAAGGTCGCAAGTTCCCAGAAGGGCCGCAAACACGTTAGTTACATCCACTAGGGATACAAAATCATATGTTGCATAAATTTGTCAAGATCAATGACCCACATAATTTTTATTTCTTTTCAACTGTTATCTGCTTTTACTTTTAGACTCATCCATCCTCACTATGTGCTAATTTGTTACACATAAACTTAGCATAAAAGAGAGAAAATGAGTTCACTTGATTATTTCTCTACTTGAAAGGACTAATAACTTTAACTGGTGTTGTACTTCATTGGAAATCTTGATTGTTTATGTTTAACAAAAAAGTATAATCCATACAGAGCCACACTTTCTTGACCTCCTTGCTGTCAAGCCTTGTTACATTTTGTGGGGGAGTTGTTAAGGGTCAACCAGAAGAGTTATATTGGTATTCAAGCACGTATAGAGTGCCCTAGTTTCATTAGTTTAAGGTCTCGATTTAAAGCTACCATATTTAGATACTTCTATTTTAAAAATGGCAGAAAACCTATGTGTGTCCTGAGATTTTCTATTTCCCCTGCCCATCTATTCATTTCTGTTTCCATTACTAAGGAACAGAAATGGACAGGGTATGCTGTAAGACCTCTATTGACCCTTCATTAAGCCCTCCTATCAAAGTAACTATTGCAAATGCATGATTGGTTAGTGGCGGTCAGACCGAAGAGTTAATTATCAATTAAACAAATCAACAAAGAAAGATTAGAATGGCTTTTTATATTTTACATTTACATTTATTCGTTACATTAGCGACCTGTGAGCCTGTGTTCACATGTAGAATCTGTTATGTATGTGTTACGGGTGCCAGGAATAGTACCACATCAATAAAATGAAATCTCTAAAAACAGAAGTAGTTTTAGGCATCCAAGTTGCGTCTGAGTGGTGGGCGGAAGTGTCTACAAATAACCCGGAACGCAGCTGCAGCCATGTCAAAAATTCCTCAGTAGCACTGCTTAAACTCATGCTTTTTTATACAAACTTAAATAACAATAACATAACATCAGTTTTTTGGCAAATGAAATTACTTTTAAGTAAGTACACCAAACTACACATGTTTGTTTAAGCATCGCATAAGGGTTATGTAACTCCTTAGATTTGATCACTTTGGCTATGTCCAAAACAAAAATGTTTCATTCTACATTTTGTCATTAGGGCATGCCATCCGCATTAAACCAGCTTTCCCGATCCTTAAAATAGTCATTTTTGTAACTGGGTCTTGAAGTGAATATTTTTTAAAAAATGACTTTTCTTTCCATGTTTACAATCCATACACATCAGCATGGAACAAAGGCCACTGTAAGTTTCCCCTTTCCATATCCTGCTTGCTTTTATCCTGTCAACAGCTACATCAGTGATGGATAACTGGGTTGTGATATAGAATTTACAACTAAATATGTAACAAATCTAAATTCCACACACATCTCCTGTATAACTTGATTTTCCACCGTCAATTTTGTTATACGTTTGTTTAACTAGTATGCCTCTCTGCATTTTCCATGTGTTATGGATCTGGTGTATTTTTGTACCGCGCCACTGACAGGCCTGGCATTTATACTACTGCATTTTCATGGTTTTGTGTGGATGCAGATTTCTTGAGAAAATTTATGTCTGCATGTAAAATCCGGTACCATGTGGATGTAGCCTAAGCCACTATGGAAACATTTGTGTTGAAATGACAATAAATTTTAAGAATATTATAGAATATTTGCATTTTATTACAGCAATAAAAAAAAAAGTAATGCCTAGAAATGGGTAAAATTTAAGTTTCGTCACTTTTAACTTCTGGCTTTTTCATTTTTATTTGAATGCATAAAAATTAAAAAAGTATAACCAATGAGTGTGCAACAAAAACTTGTTAGTGTTTTGGCAGATACCGTAGAGTTTAGTTCCTTATCTTATTGTGATGAATGAGGCATGTCACATCCCAAACGAACGTATCCCACAGGCCAGCACAACTGCTGTAATGAAGCACTTCAAAATGATATGGCCAACCCCAATAGAGGTTGTGCTAACTTCCATCTCACTGAATTTCATTAAAGCCTTCACCAGCAGGTGCAAGGACAGTAGCTGTCTTTTCCTTTTCTCTTCACTTTTGCTCAGTGTGTTGAAATTATGACACCCAGAGGATACCTGCAGGCTGTCTCGGAGGGCATAAATAAATAAAACACCAGTTTTTATACTCGAGACAAATTAAATTTTATGAGAAATAACAGGAAAATGTGTGTCAGAGTCAGCGGAACCTGTTGAATACGATTACTTTTGGTTCCCTTTGTCTTTGTTTGATTTGGGGACAACTTACAAATGGAATAAAAAATAAAAAAGCAGTTCCAAATTTCTAAAAACGCCAACGTATTACGTTTTCAGGCCCCCAGAAGTGTTTTTTTTTTCAAAGATTTGCACACCAAAAATGAAAAATTTCATCAGACACCCTAAGTGTTTACCTACTTTGAAAGATAGTCCGATAGACAGAACCTTGACAGCAAATCTGCCTCATTATGTTCCCAGTCTGTAATGGGAAAAAAAAAACAGAAGAAACTCCACAATTAACCTTTAGCCATTGCAGACAATGCACCTCTGGCCAGGTCAGAGGACCTATTTGCATGACATTTAATCTAGAACATCCTTGAACACAGAGGAGGCACATGTGATATGTTAGAAACACCACCTCAAATCTAAATGGAAATTATGCCGTAGGAGAAGGAAAACAACCGTGCTTTGTTGAACAGAGCCCAAAGAATACAGACACATGGAAGAAAAGGGAGGTTTGTGGGTACAACAAACAAAATGATTACACATTTTAGAGCAATTTCTGGGTCCTGTGGTCATAATCACTTTGTCGATAGCCTTCCAGTGTGCAGGTGCGCTGGTACAGATGGTTTTATGAAGATCCATTAAAAATAATTTCGCTCATCACCAGGCCCAGGAGGGGCCCAGCCCAGCAACTGGGAGATGAGCCCAGATGTCTGCTTAAGCAACAGCCCAAACCCAGCTCGCATTCCTGATGTGGAATACCCCGTCACCATGGGAACACAGCGAAATAATGCAACCTGTCAAGGTGGGAAGCAAGAGTGCTACACATGCACAAACATACGTGTGCAAGTAAAAAAAGAACTACAGCACGCACACAAAATAGGAAACACATACAGCTGAAGGCAAGGAGTTTAACTGGAATAAGTTATTGTTTATGACTTATGAAAGACAGGAGAGATATAAAAAAGATTTTTTTTACAGGTAAAATTGTTTCTTTTTTTAAAGGTAAGTTAAAACAAGACTGCTGATTTAAGTGTCATTTATATCTGTCAAATTTACAAAAAAAAACTACTCAAAAGCACTGCAAAACAAGGCAGCCAAGGGGTGATGAATTCTATAAGAAAGGTTGTCCTTGGTTGCAAACATTTGATGTGTTTTGATTAGACTCTGGTGGGGGGATTATCAAAGGCTAAGGGAAATCAATGTTCTTTTAATAAAGAAGACTTGGGTGGGAGGAAGATGGTTCTGTTCATGACAGGGCCTGTCTCTGCCTTATCTCCTGTTTTTCAGACCCCCTAGACAGGCAAATATTTTAACTGTAAACACCAGTGTCTTGACAGTCTGAGTGGGACTCTTGTCAGGTTTTCACACTTTCCGTTTACTCTCACACTCAAAAATGAACTAAACTGTTATTTCATGAATACAAAACTACTTATTAAACAAAAACATTCCTGCACACATCACTATAAAGGGTCAGGTCACATGGAGGTGACAGAATTGATAAAAAGTAACAAAATAACCATGTTGCAAGCAATTACCTGTGGAACAGCCTATTTTATCGATTGCTTTTCTGTGATAGATATATAAAATGGTTAAATGTAATAATTGAGAAACGGTATGTCTCCTGTACGTTTGGTGAAACAAATGCACACATACAAAAAAAAAAACCAAACATTAAATTTACCTAAAGGCAAAGCTAAGCTAACCTGGGATGGACTGGTAACCTGTCCAGCGTGTACGCCACCTCTCAGCCGAATGGCTGCTGGGATGGGCTCCAGCTCTCCGTTACCCTGAATTGGATAAGTCTGCAGGACTCAAAAAGACAAATAATCACACTCAGCCAGTTTTTTACCAAATTGGGGAATAAAATATATGGATTAACCTCACATGTATGCGTTTAGATTGTGAGGAGAACCAGAAGTGGCAGAGGTACCTAAATGTTAACTGACCACATGGAGCTTTTCAGTCTCACAAAGCAAGATGTTGAAACACACACACACACAGATTGTAGAGATTTTCAACCATTAAAAAATATCAAACTTATTTCTCAGGAAGAACCAAAAGCCAGCTGGATCTTAGTAGGATATCATTATTAGCAAGTGTCATAAGAACATTAAAGCAGCCAGCATGCAAGTATATTTAAACAAACCTGAAAGCTGGAGGTGGAAAGTGTGTCGGCAGTCAAAAATGCAATCATTACTGAACAGATTTATTTTCCCTTATATTCCTGTGCAATG
The DNA here is from genome assembly GCA_037177535.1 of Pseudomugil gertrudae. NCBI lineage: Eukaryota > Metazoa > Chordata > Actinopteri > Atheriniformes > Pseudomugilidae > Pseudomugil > Pseudomugil gertrudae. Next base: position 6,680,014 of record JBAMHV010000005.1, on the reverse strand, counting down.
ACTGAACATGACCACTGGTTTTAAACTGTCCATCCATCCATCCATCCATCCATCCATTTTCTACCGCTTTTCCCTGAACGGGGTCGTGGAGGGGCTGGAGCCAATCCCAGCTTACAATGTGCGAGAGGTTTTAAACTGAAAACTGCTTAATACAAGCCATGCCACACAGACAGCTAGTTACGTATGTTGCAACACACATTTCCCGTGATTAAGAAAATGCAATGACACAGTGATGCAACAGTGAAACAGTCTAAAAAAGGTGTACATAGCATTCATTCAGTTTACTATGAAACTGTCAGGGTTTTAATTGCTCTTTTCTGATCCCCTTTCTAAGTAGCTGTTGACTCTCCATCAGTACTTTCCAGTTTTCTAAAAAAGACCATATGGTGGTCGCTGTTTGCTGAAGTTAAGAAACTGGTTACACCGCCACCACTGAAGAATATCACTTTCATGATGCTGCATTGAGACAAGTTACTTTCCACACTGCTTATGCTTACTACTGCTGTATTTATTACCTTGTTTTTAACCTAGACAAACAAAAATGCACCTGCCACAATGTTGATGGGCTTTTATCAAACATTACGTAAATAAAAAGCACCTTTGTTCCTCAGGATGAGGCGGTAAATGCTGTGGATTGATGGTAAAACAATGATTTAAATCTGTTGATAACCAACACCTGGCACATATTAAAAAAAAATGGAGAGTCTCTGCAAGGCTGCAAGAAGAGAGATAAAAGCATTCCTTCAATTTCTACATTTTATCCCCCCTCATACTGAATAGCTGCCTCTTTATCCATCAAGTGAGGTTTTTACTCCGTTATCTCTAAAAGTTTGAGGCAATTTGCTGCAAAACAAAACATGCATGTCACATCTTCATGGTCTTCAAAAGAACTTGTCTGGAAAACAGAGCTGGACTGCTTTGGCATGGATATATTTTGTCTGAACTTTCTAAAAAAAACCTCCCTTTACTTTAGACATATAATCTAAATTACATGAATGAACAACATTATTTACCGAGACAACATTTCAATTAATAATGCTGATTCTTTGATGCTGATGACTAGGTAGTTGATGGGTCTGAATAGCCAAAAAACGCCCACACAAGAGGCCTTGTAAGCCTGTTCACTTCAGATTAGACCCCATCATTTCTCACTCAGGGGAAGTATGGTTTATTTTTTTTTGTCCTGTAATAAACAAAAGAGTTTTTCAATCCTAGAAAATATCTGTGCATCATTCCCTCATTCTAGTCTTTTCTTGCTGATATTGGACCTAATAAAGGCCTCAGTAAGTTATCTCCAGAGCCCTGTGTGCCCATCTTTTTCCAAGACAAGCTAAGAGCACTTAAATTAAGCCAATCATTTAGTCGTACCAAATTAATTAAAATAATAATTAAATCATTAACACATTAAATATGGCAATTAGAGATCGTGTCCTACATGAGCGAATTTAAGTGAATTTAATGGCAGAAGCAAATAGAGCAATGGGCTGTGCCAAAACTAAATCTTTATTTTATGCTTTATTCACAACTACAAGCACTTTGGGTTAACCCTCCTCTAAATAAATGGTTGACTAATGTTATGTCCTAACGATGCATTAGAAAAATATTAAGCAGAAATTTACAGAACTCTGGGACTCAGTCAAGGAATAATGCACTCAGGAATTTATGCTCCAAGTATCTGCATATCATTATAGCTCTTGTAATAACTTGGCACAGCACAACTGGCCTTGATAATGGCTGCTGCCCCTCCCTTTCTGTTGCCTAGCAACTGCAGCATCCCATTTAAGAGACAGAAAAAGAGGAAGAAGGGGGTCAGGGGGGCATCAAGGCATATAAAGGCTTCTCTGTCCAAACTGGCTGTGGGTAATTCTCCATCAGGCTAAGCCATAAGCAACATTGTGGAGCTGATTAATTCCATACCATGATACCTCCTATATAATCTCATCTCAACAAACATTATTTTTAAGTATCTAAACCTGGTGTTGGGAGGCACATTGAGTATAGTGCTACAGTGTACTGCTGGGCAATCTCCTTAGGACAAGTTAAGAAAGAAGGTGATGTAAAGATGATAAAAATTGATGGACCCTGACCCAATTTAAAAGAGACTTTCAGCTTTTGTTGTCTTGTGTTAATATGTCCAGTCCAATGTCCAAATAAATGTCCAGTCCCGCAAAACTAAAATGTCCACACAGATATTTCTGTGCTCACTCAAAATGTAACTTTGACCATCGCCTCTGTGTAGTTCTCTTTTAACATAAATTAGAAATAGATTAGTAAACGCTGTTTACTAAGTTGTGGTCAAAGGCTCACAACAGTAAGAATCCATACTTATAGAGCCAGTTGCCAGAGTCAGTTGCAAGAAACTTGCATTGAGATGTCAGGCGAGGAAGTTCACAGTAAACCTGATTTAAGAGATTCTTAAAGGCTTCTCCTCCTGTCGTATTCTTTAGCTTGTTCTATTGCTGTAGACCCACAAGTAAGAGCACTATTGCCCCATGCATCTTATACTGACATTCCTGAGAGGAACGCTATTGAAAAGGGAGTACAAAACTGATCCACTGATTCTGTAAAGCTGGGTGCTGACCCAGAAGTCACTCTAAAGGCAGCACAAGTGACTTGAATTTGATGTGGACTGCCATGGGTAGGCAATGGAATTTAATGAGTGACATGCACTCTTTTTGGCTGATCAAACATGAGACATGCCACATAGTTCTGGACTTTCTGTAGGGGTTTCACAGCAGGTGCCAAGAGACTTCAGTGAGGAACATTGCAGTAGTTGAAGCAGCAGTCCAGTGCAGGTCCCAATCTAAGCAACCATCCATGGCTTGTTCCAGAGCAAGCTTAGCTCCCAGAGGAGCTACCCTGCAAAGACCTCAAGGATCTGTTGCCTGGTGCTAGACACAACTAGACATCTTTATAATTAAGATGTTCATGCCTGATGGATCTGCATGCTTGGTAGCCAAAAAAAAAAGACTTACAATATAGCCAGGTGCCATTATTTAATATACTAGTGGTTGAATTAAATACTTTTGAAATGATATTTTACATTGTACCGTCTTCTATTTCAATGCAGAACAAGCGAAGTAGTCTGAACATAATGAAAATAAAGTAAAGCCAACGTTTCTTTGATAACTGAAAGAACAGGGTAGAGTTGGAGGTGTCCACCTGCGTTTATCATATTTTAATCATACAGCTTTAATGAATGGCACTTGGTAAGGGTGTCAGATGAACTAGATCATGTTATTTATACCCAGTTTAATCTCAAAAAAGTTAAAGAAGAAAAACACATTTTATTTCTTGCCCAAGTAATACAAACCAACCATAGCCTTTATCACTTTTTTTTTTTTTACTGATGGTGAAACATACTTGACATTACTTTAAAAATACATCCTCAGCATAATAGGAATGAGAGTGGATGCATTACTATCTTGGTTGCCTTGCAGATCTGATTATTCCTGAACAGCTTATATGATGCCTCCTGGGTATCTTCCACTGGTGCCTTTCTGGACACATCCAACTTGTAGAAGACCCTGGAGTACACTCATACCATGCTGGAGAGATTATATATCTCACTGGTTTTGGGAGTGCCCCAGGATCCGCCAGCAGCTTACAAATGTTGCAGGGAAGTTCTGGATGTCCTTTCTTCCAGCTAGATTCGACATTGAATAAGTGACAGTAAATATAGGAAAAGATGTTTGTTTTTCATTTAAAAAAAACTGGAATTAAATTTTCAAGTAGGTATGGCTTGTGGGTTTGTTTTTTGCAACATGATCCACCCTCGTGAACATTAAACTGTCTGAAGGATATTATTCACCTTAATTCATCGATGATAAAACTTGGCAGGGCCCTTGTCATTTAAGCATCCAATGCAGTGACAAGCTGACAGATAAAGCTTTAACACTGATACAATGTAAATTAAATGACTGACTTTGCAGTCCTGTCATGGAACCAGTGTTATACAAACTCCAAATCGGAATTACATTTACCAATTCCATTTCTCTTTGCTCAAGAATGTGTGGGCAGTTTAACACAGTTACAAAAATACTGTTTTTCTTGGATGTTTAATATACCATTAAAAGAAGGATGAGTCCAAGGTGAAAGCTGGTGCGATAATATATATGATACACAGGTAGTGACTGGGCACTAACCTATGCAAATTAGAGAAAGACAAAACAATAGTTGAAAGACTAGAGCTTGCCAATATGTTACTAAGACCATTAAGGCACAACGGTTCATGTGCTGAGTTACTAGCCAAGCACAGCTGGAACTTACAGGATGCTTTAAAGAAGATATATCATGCTTTTAAACTCTTTTAACATGTAAATAATTTATTTATTGTCTGTTTATAGTAGAACTGCAAGGCTTTGGTCTGAATTCCTGGTTATTCTCACTCCACACACACCTTATAACCCTGTTCTGAGGTGCATCTTTAGAGTGACTCATTTTGGGGCTGTCTCTTTAAATGTTAATGAGGCCTGTCGTGCCCTTCCTCCCTACAGGTCACAGAAAGTTCATCTCTACCCTGTTCTGCCATATTTTATAGCTTGATAACAGTGATACGCTAATCTCCTTGCAGAGAAACATTTTATTGGCAAGTTTACTATAAATGTCAAAAATGGAAAAAAAAAAAGGCATCCGAGTCACAAAATTAGTGCCCTTATTTGGCAACCACAGCAAATACTGTGATGTAATAGATAAAAAAATGTAAATGAGAAAATTAAAAAAAGAATATAAAGATTTATATGCAGCATCAGGATGGAATGCATTTTCTGCATTCCTAAACTCTTAAAAATGCACAAAAACATGTATTTAAGGGCTAAAAATTTAGATTTTGAATCTCTCCTTTAACTATCCATGCATGCCGCATCAATGATATAATCGTATTTAGGAAAAAATCCCAGTTCAAACAACACAACTTTAGCAGGGCTATACCTATGGCGTGAATGAGAAGAAAGCACGTTGCAGCTTTTGCTGAAAAAAAGCAGAACAGAAACATTTCTCAAGCATAATAAAGTTGCAAAAGACACGCATCTCTGACAGGGCATGCACTGCCTTTCACGAACATTATTCTGAGCCTGAGATCTTATATGCTGTGAAACAAGTTCAACCTTGCATTATGAGATGTAAAAAGCTTTGTGTCCACCTGGGAAAGAGGAGCCAAAAATAGTAATGGTGACTATATGTAGAGTCTGACTGTAGCATCACCTTGACACCAAGGCGACACAGAACCTTAAAGGTACTCTCTACCATCAATGATCTATTTGTGTAAACATATCAACGTTGAATGGGAATGATTGCTGACATTGATCCCCCTCTATTCTAAATATTTTTAGAAAGCCATTGATTTATCCACTGGTAAGTTCTCGGAAGCAACAACAGTAAATGTGACTGTGCCTGTTCTTGTGTTAGTAAAAACTTACAATGAGAAAATTCTGGGTGCTGGAAAAATGTGCACGTGTGCTTATTTTCTTCATTTTTGGGAATACTTTTGCAGATTTAGGGTTATCGTCACTGGTATGTCTGGATGGTATGTGGTGAAGTTTATTCTTATAAGGCTCAATGACAGAGATACAGTATCTGGGTTTTGCCTTAGCTGTACAAGCCAAATCAAAAAGCCAGGTGCATCCTCATTTTTTTCACAATGTACAGTGTTGCATGTGTTAGATATTCATTCACAAACTTGATAAGTGAGTAGACACAGAGAAGTTGATATACAAAGAGCCCAACAAAATCTTCCAGTTTTCTCAGTAACATAGGTGGATGTGGAGGCAGAGCATCTTTTGTTTCTTCTCAGATTAAACTATTGGAAAATGACTAATACTGCATACAAATTTCTAAGTAAAAGGATTTACATCCTAAAACACCTAAAACTGTGATGCTCATGGTCTAGTAGTACAGATTTATGAGATAATGTAGCAGGTACTGTGATGTTATATTTGTGGAAAATTGCTGGGTGCCGATTTAGCAGATAAGTGTTGCCATGGTTAATTCTACCGCAGGCGAGTTCTGTAACTCAAATGAAAGTGGTTCAGATTCAGATGGTTTGGAACATCAAAGCAAATACTACTACTACTAAGAAAAAAAACCTTTATCACAGTGGAAACTGGAATATTTTTACAGAGCTTGTCCCCACTCTGAAACAAACAGGAAAATGTTTCATCACATTACATCTAGTTTAAATTAGTCCTATAAATCTGTTGGAATTGCATGTTTTTAGCTGCATTTCTAAAAAAATGTTTGTTTTTTTAAATAGGCACATTATAAGTGAGAAGAATGGCTTCAACATTTAAGTTTTGCAATACTTTGTCATGACTTCCTACTGTTTTAGCATGTCATTATTTAATTATGGCTCTATGGCCAGAAGCCATCTGTGCGACAAAATACTATTAATATGATTATGAAGGGCCAAAAGGGAAAAACTTGAATATAAGACCCTAAAACTAACATATCTGCAAGCGTGTTGACTGCACAAAGCTAGTTAGATATAATGGGGACAAAGTATTTATAATAAGCATTTTTTTTATTTCCCTTCAGAGCTTTAGAGTATAGAGATAAAAATAATTATTTTCTTCTACACATCTTTTCCCAAAAAGCTGACATTGCTTTTAGTTGGTATCGATGACATGTATAGATTACATTATGAACAAGGATGCAATCTTCTTAAATCTATGCTTTTTGTAACATTTTGTGAAGCCATGAAATTTTGAGAATGAAATGGCTGAATTACAACTGAAACATCTGGTTGAGCTCATCTTGTCTCCTGATTTTACATCATTGCTGCAGTTTGGTTATAATATTTGAGTATTTTTGCCATGACAAAAACAAAATTTTGCTACTAAAGAGGGTGAAAATATGTCACTGATACACTTTTAGCAAGTTGCAAAAACCTTTAACTTTGGCACTTTGATCCTGCAAAGTTAGGTGTTGACTCTGTTCTGTATTTGAGGACAGACATATTTATCCTTTAAAATTTGTCCCTTTATTAAACCTGACTTGAAGTCAATTTGACAAAACTAAAACCCTGAACTTTAGCCTTTTTTTCTTACATTGACAAAGCGTCTCTGTATTGATGAATAATCCCATTTTTACTATAAAATTTGAGATTTAGTTTGAAACAAAAAATTGAAACCCAAACATTAATTCCCAATTCCAATTTCTGGGTTTACCATGATAAACTATGCTGTCATTTGGCTTTGCAAACCATCCACTATAAGTTATAAGATCTTTAACACACCAAACAATCATCAAATGGAAGTAATGTCCATTTAAAGATATTTACAAAATGTTTTTAATTCCCAAAAAACATAAAAACTTTTTTTCAGATTATAGCATCCAATAATCTTAGAAATTTATCAACCTTTAGAACACAATTAAAAATTTGATGCCTAGTATTATACTTAGTATGACTGGTAGGTACTGATGCGCTTTTTTTGTGTTCATCCTGACCAATTAGGCCAAAGGGTTTTTTCTTTGGTCTTCACGGCCGTGCAACCTATAAATAGGTCACCTGTTGGCTGTCTCTTTCTCTCTGGCTCATCTCGTTTACGCGCAGGCTCCATTCAGCTGGAGCTCGCACGCTGCCCTGTGCGCTCCAGACCTCCCACCGCTCACGTTGCAGGCTGCAGCGTTTGGTACACAGTTAGCTCTTTGTTTGGCCTGGTGGGACCGGCAGTCCTGTTTTTGCTTTGTTTTCTTTCAGGTTAGTTTGTGGTTTGTTTTGTGTTATAGGGAGGTAGAGGTAAAGGTGACAGCTTCGATGGCCCTGTATAGAGTTGGCCTGTCATCTCGCCTTTTGTTTTGTTTAGGTTGGCCGGTTCACTAGGTCCAGTTTTGTTTGGTACTTTTGGGCACGGGAGGAAAAGACATCCCATCTAAAGAAAGAAGATCGAGTTTAATAAAATAACCATTTAAACTCTACACCCCTTGTCCCTTGTGTCCTTTGTTAAACATGTTTCTCCCTTGGGCAAAACAATGACCAAATCAAAACATTTTCATCTTCATGGATCAATTCTCTGCATGGAATAAATCAAAGGGGAACCTATCAAAACTATAAAGTCTCATCAAGAAAAACATTTGAGCTGCAATCAATGGAGCGGATATAAAAATATGCAGCTGATCAGTAACTGGAAAGATGCTACACTATACAAGCAGAGCATCTGCCAATAACCTTTAATTAGCTCCTGCAGCGCCCCCTGGTCACAGATGCAGGCCTCATCTCAAATCTCTGTTGGAGAAAGCACCATCCTCTCCTCAAACACTTGCATCAGTTCTCCCTCGTTGACTGGCTGATGGAGTGCACCCTCACTATGCGAGGCACGCACATGTGCATGTAGACACCTACAAAGCCCGCTAAAAAAAAACAAAAAAGAAACATGATGCGTTGCTTTCATGTTACATGATTTACATCCACATTCTCATGAAACCACTAAACGCACCAATAGCAAGGCATCTTCTTAATGTGAGCAAAATTTTAAAGTGGTAATGAGTTCATAGTACCGCCGTAGCCGCTCATTGGAATGCCTGTCAGACCCAAATCCATTTACAATGATTAACCCCAAAAATATGCAGCAACGCTCATGCAGGGATGCACACAAACATACACACTTTTCTGTGTTTATTGAGCATATCGTTTGTGAGGGGTATCATGGGAGAGGAAGTCTGGCCGACTGATTCATGGCCCGATACATTCACGAGGATCGTTTTAGTAGACATCTATGGGTTTGTCACACCCCCCCCCCCCCCTCTTCAACCACCCTCCTAGCCAAGCCACTCACATTCACACACACCCAAGAGATGCAGTGTACATTTCTGAGCAAGACCATCAGCGGTTATAAAACAGTAGAGTCGTAATGTTCCCAGCCTTGGGGGCTTATTAGAAGGCATAAAAGCTGCATGCTACCTTCATTCATATTCTCCATAAACACCCTGCCACATTGCAGCTTTTTTCCTCCTCTGTCTTTTATTTTCTTAAACAGCTTTCCAACTCTGGGCAGTTAGAAAATATAAGTCTCTGTGCTACTATTTTGTGCTGCATGATTGATTTGCAAAATAGGTCTGTACTGGAAATGTATCTGAATAAGGATTTGCCTCTGTGTGTAAGAGCAAATTGCAGTGTCAGATCTCTGCGTGGATGTTGTTTGTCAGGCGTAAATTCAGCACGGCGGCAATATTTATTCCTCTCTTTACACCAATGTCTGTATAATCTGCAAAAATTGAGAAATAGTTGATTATAGTTGAGAGGAGAGAAAGGACTGAGAAAATTGACATTTCTAACTCAGAAATATAGTGAAGAAAATAAAGCAGTTTGCCTAAAATACTTTTAAAACTTCTAAGAATAGAATTATTCATCCCAATACACTGTGAAAGTTCAGTGTGGAAGAAATCCACTGGAGCTCAAGTGCAGACAATAACAGGGGCCAGCGTGCTGTTGTGGGAATCTGATTGTGAGCGAGTATAATCTAGGTTTAAAAACAGGGCCAGGCCACGGAGATCACACCTGTTATCTCCTGCATGCAGCGCGGCAGTTTTAAAGACAGCCTGAATCACAGCCACTGCTTCTTTCCAAACTGTTGGCTCATATTAGAACTAGGTCGCTCACATTACATGACAGGCAGAGAAGAGGGAGGAAAAGTTAGTTCGTGTATGTGGGTGTTTTTTTTCCTCTTTTTTTTACATAGATGAGATCCTGGGAAAGAAAACAAGGTGAAAAATCTAGGATATGGAGAAAAACATGGATATGAAACAAAACATGAAGCAGAGCTGGAGAGAAAGTTACAGCAACATCTCATGGGGTTGCACCTCCCGCTTTACCACTGCCCCCCCCTGCTGTCTTCCAGTTCATCCACACAGCAGCAGCAACATCTGGCTTTAAATCAACCTAATAAAAGAGCTACTGTGAGGTGGGGAGTGAGCATGAGAAAGGTGTGGGTGAATGTGTTAAAGATAGACAGACATAGAAATAGAGGCAATTGAGACTGCGCAATTGAGTGCTTTAGGGCTGTCATAATGTGCAGAACTGGGCTGCTTCAAATGACGGTCTTCACCAAATCATTTTACACGTGGCTACAAAGGCCACCCCACAATCCCCTGTAGGAATGGTAACACCACTCTGATTCTCCTTTCTGCCAAATAAATATATAAATAATAGGGGTCTAATGCTTTGTTAACTGTATGTTTTTCAGTGTGTAATAAAAAGATAGTGACAGTACAGGCATGCAAAAGCACATGTATAATCCGGAAAGGAAGGTCCTTGCATGTACAGAGTATGGCCTATGTAATGGCTTTATGGTACAAACATTTGAAGTTCACCTTTTGTAAAAGCTTAAATTAAAATATTTTATTTCTAAATTTGTTTTATTATTTTCTGGAAAACAAGGCATATACAATTGTAGAAATTTTTGTATCTGGACAAGATATAGTACACCTTAACCAAAAGTTACAAGAGAAAACTGTGGTTTTGTGCTCCTCATTGGCACCAATAACAGCCACAGTTTGTCAGCTATTTAGGTAACAATACTTTCCATTCTGGTTTTAAGGAATTACAGTCCACATCCCATTCAGGACTGGTTTAGCATTTTCATTTTCAAAAAGGATGTGGAGGCTGTCATACAATGCCTCCGGCAAATCCCAGAGATACTCAGTGTGGTTTTGATCTGAACTTCTGGGACTACTGCTTGTTGCCAGATATTCCCTCCAGATTCCCATCAGGTGTAGAGGGGAGCACTATTTGAGCACAACAAGTTGCTACAGTGTTTAATTGCAATCTACACATTACTATGTTCCTTAAAAAAAAAGCAGAAAGGTATGCTGATGCCACCTCATGTTACAGAGAAAACTCCCATCAGTTCAATCAGCAACAGCAGAACCACTATAGTCTGATCCACCTATGAAAGCTTAGTATTCACAGTTGCAGGTTTTCCAGGCACAAGGTCCATTGTGTGCCTCACTTATGGCAGGAGTTTGTAATGCAGCTGAAATCTGCTTTGCAGGTGGCCTGTACAGGGTCATCTACTGCAAAGGTTATAGCAGTATAATATTGTTTCTGCCATCATGCTCTGTTTACTTTGGTGAATATTTTTTGTGAATACTAAATCTATTATATATTTATACATATTTAGGCTGCAGAAACTGGTCTGGAGCCTTGAAACATGATGTAGCACAAAGTGACACGTTTCACCAACTATAAAAATAATGTGCCCATTAGTTTAGAGTACATTAACTTATTTATTTGGACTCTGAGACTGTCTGGATCCAAAGGCTGAAATATTGCTGCTTTGGTTTCCATCCAAGCAAAAGGCAGTTCCATGCTCACACAACCTACATACATTCACCATTTAACAGAAAAGGAAAAACTGACACAGTAAAGAGGAAAATAGCATGGAGGACAATTAGAAAGTATACAAGGAAGAGACTGAACAAAACTAAATATTGGATTTTACTATGGGAGAGGGCTCGAAAAACTAAAAGATCAGGTTGACAAACAGATGAAGTTAGCTTTTGAAAATAGCTTCCAAGTTATCTTATTCTGCTTCATGTTTGCTTTTTTTTTCTGTGTGAAAACATGTGCTCATAAGTATAACAAAATGCTAATTTTTTCTTAGTAAAGACCATTTACTTTTTCACAGCACAGAGAATTTAGTAAACTTGTCAAAAGTATCAGCTTTGCATTAAAATAAAGTTAGTATTTTTAATGCATTTAAAACTGGATGTAAAGTAAACCAGTAAACCAATAGACTGGATGGTCTACTCTTCATTTTTCACCCCTGCAGACCAGCTGTGTGCAAAACTAAAACACCTTGTAAACACGGAGTTGTTAGTTGAGGCTAGACTGTGCAGCTGACAGAATGACAGGCATTTCTGACACCTACCTGTCAAGCAGGTGGAGTGTTGTGTTTTAACACTAGCGATCACTGTCATTTGCAATGCTGAGCAGGTTTATTTAAGGTTTTGTAGGCAAACCAAGTAAGCAGGTGCCATGTATTCAAATACATTAAAAAAAACACTAGAGTCCACAATCTTTACATGAAAACAAACCATCACTGAAAATATATCTAGATAGCTTTAACAGAGGAGATGAAAAGATGACAAGATCCATGAAACATGAAGTAAGTGTATCGCATGGCATTTTTTCCCCAGTTGCATCATATGCCGGAAATCCATGAAATCCAAGAGGCAGGCAAGAAGCAACAGATCTCATTTGCATTGGTGCTCAGTGCCTCAACAATCCCTGCTCCCAAAGTAGGTCAACACAAATCAGCATCTCTGAAAATAATAACAAAAGGTGAACCCTCCTGCTCTCTCAAGGGTTGCTGCCCCGCCTTTGAGCGTCCCAGATGCTCCCACCACAAAATATGCCATATCAGCACTCTCCAGATCTGCTACTGTGATCCTAGGGCAAATTAAGGCACAATTTAGCATTCAGGGCATCGAAGTGCTCAGCACCCATTGTAAAATTTTAACAAGACAATAGCAAATACACACCAATTATGAATATGCAGAGTTTTGCACCAAGGCTGAAATTGTAATGATGTTAGTGTGTGACGGGGAGCTTCTGCAGAAACCGAGTGTGCCACTACAGCTTCATCCTTTTTCATCAGTGTGTTTTCCCAACCTGAAAAGTGAGCTTGAAAACACATTCTATTCCTTTGGGGCTGTGTAGCTTTGTGAATAGTGCATCTCACCTACAACAGTAAGTCAGGCCACTGTATATCACCTCAACACAGCCCACTACCATTACTAAGACACACACATGCACAAACTTACACTTCAGTATGTCCTCTCTTAAGTTGGATTTATATTCATGCTACATCTGTGCACCTAGATGCTGGTGAAATGTGCCGTCGCATTTGAGTGTTGGATTATGGTGTCAGGTTGGAGCTTCTCTTCTGAAACTGAATGTGGCAGTAGGGCTGGTATCAGCTGAGAAACTCCCTAGGATGGACTTCTTTTGATCGTTCACTTCTGTTCCAGCTTTGGTGAATGATACTGCAAGATTTGGTATCCTTTGAATACATAAGTAAAATTATTTTGACGTCATTGCAAGTACAACAAACCTGAACAAGCCAAACTTTAAGGCACACGATTAGTTAACCCTGAAACATTAATCTGTGGAATTAATTATGTAATTTTTGTTTGCACATCGACTTTTTAAGTTCATACTCATACCATAATTGTCCAAATTTGGCATTGTATTGGTGAGAGAAACTCGTATGGGTGCATTGTAACCGGAAAAAGAATCCACTAAAAACACTATCTTCCTTATTTATGTAGATTTGGACAGTTTCAAGCTTTAAAAACAGTTAAAAAAAAAAATTAATGTAAGCCAACAATGACATAATTCCTCAGGTAAAATCTTTACAACAACAAAAAAACTGTTAAGACACAAAATGAACTAGAAGATCTGGAAATCCAGAATTAAATGATTAAACTGATCAACCATGAGGGACATTTTTTCACCTAACGAATCACATTAAGTCTGAAGGAGGTGCTAATCAAGCTGCTGCAGACCTACAACAGTGACGCTGGAAGGCTTGTGTATGCAAACACAGTGGTTTGCAATGGGGAATGAAATCATAGAGCCACTAGGAGGTTTTTACCTCTGACCTCATGTTTTTGCTCATCATACGTAAGTGGATGCATTGCTAACAGCAAGTATATCCAAGTCCCTCAGATGTCGAGTGAGTATAAATCCAGCTCTACTCCTTGACTTGTACTGAATTACTGTGCCCTTCATCTCTTTGCCTCCAAATCTCACACATCCACACACATGCCCTCTGTCAGTATTTGAGCAATTCATGGAATGTCCAGAGACTGAGCCTCATGCACAATTAATGTCTCTGCTGTCCAGATGATTAACGCAACACAATTCACATTCCCAAGCGCTGCCTAAATTCCACTCTCCTCCCGTTTCACCTTCTGTGTTCGGTGAGCTTACTCCTGGGCTTCAGGTAAAAATAGCCACTCCACCCTGTTCCTCTCTGCTGTCACACAATGTGCTCTGCATCCACTGGGATGTAGGACCTGGGAAAAATGTCTTTGTAGAGAAAAAGACATGCGTGCAACTCAAAGCACACTGCACTAAAAGAAAAATTGGGGATTTAAAGGGGGTGCATATAATTGTGTTGGGACATCTATAATACTCCAGCTACCAGACTACGGTGTTCTACTCGACACCAAAGCATCTGGTAAGTAATCAGTATTTTTTTCCCCATTAAGCAGATGGAAAAAGTATGGCCATGAGGTAAAGTATTAGCATGCCCTCGCTGCATAGGTCACAAAAACACATAAAAAAAACAGAATATTGTAATATGTCAACACATCAAAACTAAAACTAGATGAACACTTCCAAATGAAAAACACTCAGAGATATGGATGATTGACCCTTTTAGTACATTAAATCAGTCTAACCATTGCATGTTAAGGATTTTTATCCAGATTATAAACATACATAATCATTTATGCCCAAAGCTAATTCTAAAGAAACTCCTCATTTGATTTAACAACCATATAAAATGTGAGTAAAAATGTATACCCCATCAGCTTGACCATTTAATTAAATACATCTTTTGAAAGATTTTTGTTGTGACAATTCACATTAACTCAATACCACTTTATATTAATGTCAGCTTATTTTAAATGGATCAATTTTACTAAAAATCACTTCAGAAATCAGGCAATAAATATATGTACCACTGTATATACAAGTGTGCAGCTAGCTGGAAAGGAAGATGCTACAAAAGGTTACACGGGCATGCATAAAGTTAAAAAAGACTTACACTTTTGCATTAACACCCTGTGGCTGTATTCTGTCCCACCAACTTACTCAGGAAATTAGGGACACATGTGATCAGTAGGCGGAAAGCTGCATGGAGCCGTAGTCTTTGATACCTACAGTGGAAGCATACACAATGGAACAGAGGATTAAATCCGTATATAATTTCCAAAATTTGCAATGTCATATGAAACTATTCACAACATCCACTTAGAAACATGCTTGCCTTAATCATATGATAATGTATTACATAATAATTCTCCTTCAAGCTTTCTTTGGAGTCTTTTTTTCTTCCTCAGCTGTTATGGATCACTTTAACAACCTTCAAGTAAATCTGTCAAAATGTACCTTTGACAAGTGATGCAAAACAGCTTCTGGAAAGCTTTTGGATAGTGTATCCTGTCTGCCGTATCGGTGATGTGATAGGATGTGAAGTCATGGCCTGTGGCCAGAATGCTCACATTAGGAGTGAGAATCTCCTGCATGGCACGGCTCTTCATGTAAAGCAATAGTATTTGCCAAAGGCATTGATATAATCCTCAAATTGAGCCATCCAGTCAGCATGCCAACAAGTTTACGGACAAGGTATCCAGTCTTCACAACTAACCTAAGACAGAACAGAAGAAGAAAACAGCAGGTTAAAAACTCTTGCTACAGAAAGCAGATGTATAATAAAACATTTAAAAAGGCACTGAAACATACATGCTGTATGTATATGTCCATTTGGCTTGAACTGCCTCAAACTTCATACAAGTATAAGGTAAAAGGAGAATCTGCCAAGTCAACCCAAACTGTTCTGAAAAACCTTAGATATTTACAATCTGAAGTTGTTAAAAATAAAATATATAGGACGATGATCATGGGGGAAATAAATAATAGCTATTATGAAGTGAAATCACACAAAGTAGTAATTCAAGACTTGCATAACTCACACATTTCTCATTAAAGCACAAAAATCAGCAAAAAATGATGTGGCACTGCTTACTGTGGGTAAATATCCCACTTGAAGACCGTGATTATGTTGTGGCTTCTCTCACGAATATGTGATATAATCTATTTTGCATTCAGCCTCAACATATTTGCAAGTGAAATATAGAATTAAGTCACACTACTTACAGCGATGGAACTACGTTTAATTATCCCCTCCTCACCTTCTTCTACAGAAATGGATAGCATTTCCCATCAGCTGTGGTTTGTGTGTTTGTATGCATGTGTGTGGGCATGCTGCCACTCTCCAATCAACGCTGATTGAGTCCAGGTGTAAGTTTGTCCTTCCAAGTGAATCAATACCAATTCACCAACCACGTTTCTCCAATTTGCAACAAAACCCTTGAATCACACCATGTTGTGTTTTCTTTGGAATTGGTATCCAATCACACCGCGAACATTGTGCCAGCCTCACATACCTTTGTGATATACTTTGAGCCCAGCATTATTCCACTATAGTAAATGTTAGATCCAGCTGCTATTGTATTGGTGTCAGTGCAGTATGACAAACTGCTTCACTAGCTACAACAAGGAAAGACCTTTATGTAAGAAAAATATATTTGTATGGTGGCGCAGCTGGTGGCCTCATAGCAAGAAGGTTGCTGGTTCGAGCCTCGGCTGGGGCGGTGGTCCAACCAGGAACCTTTCTGTGTGGAGTTTGCATGTTCTCCCCGTGTTAGCGTGGGTTCTCTCCGGGTACTCCGG
>JBAMHV010000005.1:6641443-6654547 GCA_037177535.1 Pseudomugil gertrudae | reverse complement strand
TATATATAACATCAAATACAATATCTTTAAAAAATTCAGTAAATGAATTGTAAACTTTTGTTTGGCATTCACATAATCAAGCATGAGCGATCAAGTGATGACAGTGTGTCACGTGTACAGAGCGGTGCAACGGAATTCCTGGAAAATCATTTTATTGCTTCATGTTTGGTTTTTGAGTGGAAAAGACCCAGCTAGGTGCTGCGGATGGGACTGAAAGTGGAGACAATTTACTAACAGGATGAGGGCCGGACTGCTGGACCTATAAGCTGAATGTTTTGATTGTTTCGGAAGGCATAGAAGGTAATATTATCCCACCAAACCATTTATTGTACACCCTGTCTAGTGATTAAAAGTTAAATAACAAAAATCAAAGGACAAAATACAAACAGCAAATAAATCTCATGAGGTACACCATGTAAATGGAGTCCATAAATATTTTTGATTCAAATATTTAAATAAATAGATAAATATGTTTGGACTGATTGAAAAAATCTGAATGCAGTTTTTGCTTTCACTTATGTGAACAAATAGAGATGTAAAAATTAATCAGAATTATATATATATATATATATATATATATATATATATATATGATTGCTTCAGAAATCATTTTAAAAAAGGTATTTGTGTACAATCATGGAAAAACACGTTAAAAATGCATTTTACACTGGTTGTTTAGGCAAAAACACTGATTGAGAAACTTTAAAAAACAGAGAAAACTATACATGGTTGACTGTTCTTTTCCCCACCAAAAAATAACTTAAAAAAGAACGTTTGTTTGCATGCTCCTGCAAAATGAGCAATCGGACATATCTTTTTTTCTTCTTTTCTTCTTTTTTGTACAATCATATTATGTCTTCTAAACATCGTGTAGGTGTACAATATGTTTTACATTATTGTAATTACTACAGATCGACATTCTAAATTAAGAAATGTTCTCTTCATTTTAAAAAAGGCTGCATTTTACAGTGCATAGCTGTAACAAATAAAGAACTTCAATATGTACATAAAATAAAAATATTCCTTTTTTTATAGTATTTGTAAATACACTGCTACATTTCTCCTTAAAATGTAGACAACAATGTTACCTTGAGAATTTTTACCTCCAAGATACAATTACCTGTACTCTTGTTTGCAATGTAACACCAGATCCAAACACCAGATTTAAAAGGAAAAGGAAAGAAAATCAACAGCAAAAGAAAACAAATCTGGCTGAACTAGCTTCATGTTTTCACCCAAAAAAGAGTTGTGGGTACTGTAGTGCTTGGAGAAAAATAAATCAGGAGGTTTTTTTGTTATCTTCTTTTTCTTCTTCTTTCACTGATGGTTGTACAGCAGTAGTGTGCATCAAATCTGCACCAGATTCTGAGGGTTCACTGGCTGTCCCAGAATGTCTCTTCCCAGCTCTTCAGCAGCTATGTTCATGTAAACTTTACTTTTAATATATTCATTTATATTGATAAAGGTCTATAGACTTATTCTTACATACTCTCTGACAGAGTGTAAAACTTCTGGTAGTCTCGTCAACAAATATGCGAGAAACAACAGTGAGGTATAAGAAGTCCCTCTTTGTGACAGACAGCAGGTGCACCACTGAACTGGTTACCTTTTCAGGCTGCACTGGGCCTCCCTTAGCAAGCTGTCAAAATCCATGGAGTCATACTTGCTTTTAGTAGAGGCTGGATCAAAGTCGTCCGAATGAGAGTCTGAAAGGTAAAACAGAGCAGTGGTTAATGTTGATTGGAACAGTGTTTCTTTGAAAACCCCAAGGTTCACCTTGCTGTTCTTAGAAAGGAGTTTATGGTGTCAGAGTTCACAGGATATTCTGCTTGCTCACTTATTGCTCAGTCATGTGTAGTTTCAATGCTAATTTCTGTCATCATGTTGCTCTGTTTTTAATACAAGAGTAAATGCAGTGGGTGTGAATGCTTAAAAGTATAAACAGAAAGAAAACCCTAGCAGAAGTATTAATACACAACTCATTTTATTCCCTGACAGAGTCAAAGGCTGAATGGTTGTATGCAAGACCATTTCATGCCCGGTTGGAGTTAAAAAACACCCATCAAACAATAACTGCATGGTACAGTCATTGCCTAGCATCAAAATCAGATCTCAATTCCAATTTTCCTATTTTAAATGACCTCATTATGGTTTGAAATATGGCATAACAAAATTAACCCAGTAAGCAGAATACAAACATCAAAACTGATTGAATAAGAACATGATAAACACTCACGCTGTGGTCTACAAAGTAATGAAACATGTTTATATTATTTGTTTTTTCACTTTCTTTTATTTTTAATATGTAAAAGGAGGGTTATTGGTTTATTAGCACTTTTCAATGTGCTGATAAATTATTTTGCTATGTTTAATAATGATGACTCAGATTCCACAGACAGAATAGAAAATTTAAACCACTTTCACACATAGACTGAAGTCCTGAAATGTTCTGGGGATGTACCAGAGAAGGGGCATGTGAGAATGAAACGTTTGTAATTTGCCTCAGACTTCAGAGTTTTTCCACCCAGGCTGGTACTGAAATCTTCAGATCACCATATGAATGTGCTGGGAAACATCTCAGAGCATTTCAGACGCAGTGTGCATGACCTGGGGTTGTGTGAGCTGTTAAAAGTTTGTCCTTTCTGCTGATCTGTATGCAGCTTTCTGCTCATTACCTGCTGTGTTATACAGATACAGATACATGCAGTACTCATGTGAACGCAATATGGAGCTTCATCTGCTTTTCTCAAGGTGTTTCCTGTGATTTCCACAGAGTAATTTCTGCATCATGTGCTGCATGGTTTGACGCGCTAGGCAGCCATTCCCATGCATCTACTTCCTCACATTTCCAGCTGGGAGGGCGGATCTGTAGCAGAATGTCTCCCTCTGTGAGGTGCTCGTGTGAAGAGCACATGCAGAAAAAGACTGAATCGAATTGTCTAAACTTCTTTGATGTTCGTGTGTAGCAGCACTTTTGGTACATTAACAACTGGTATAATACAAGCACACATCCCATGCTCAATTACATAAGTGTACATTGTAAATGTTTGGCATGTAACAACAAGATATGCTTCCATTCTATTTAAACTTACATATTTATGGCAAAAGATGCCTTCTCACAGCTGTTTTCTTTTAAGAGATTAATTCAAGCTGACATCTAGT
The DNA here is from genome assembly GCA_037177535.1 of Pseudomugil gertrudae. NCBI lineage: Eukaryota > Metazoa > Chordata > Actinopteri > Atheriniformes > Pseudomugilidae > Pseudomugil > Pseudomugil gertrudae. The sequence goes on along the minus strand of JBAMHV010000005.1, from coordinate 6,651,385 downwards.
TTAATAGGAACAAAAATGAATAAATAAATATGTTAGATTCAGTACATTAAATGTTTTGCTGCATTAAAAAACACAACTATAAAACCTCCAGTTGACATTGTCTTAAATTCAATATTAGCATGTCATTGAAATGGAAGTAAATGATTTCCTTTTGCTCGGCAAAATGAATTTTTGTAATTCATTGACTCGTTTTCTTGATGCATTGTTGGCAGATTATTACTGTAATGTGCTTCTAACTGGAAATGGGCCTGACATGTAATACGCGTTACTTTAGTGCATCTGGAGAGATACATGCTACTGTTTATTCATTCAAAGGTATGTTGGATGACATACACATATTGATTATGCATTAAAAGTATGAAATTTCTGAGGCAGCGGGAGACGATAATAGTGGCAACCGATATTAAACCGCATCCTTCCATCAGTCCATCTCTCATATGTCCTGTTTTTTGCTTCTTTTTTTTTCTCTTTTGATCGACCTGATAATATATAAAGAGTATCTTATCTGAGCCAACAGACAGCTTCACAAATGGGACACCTACAGGGCCCAGCAGCACACTCCACAAGCTTTGAGAAATGGGAATGACCGTGGCAGCTTGGAGACGCCAGTTGTGATCTAATGCAATGGCCGAGGGCTGGATTGTGTCTCACTGCACACCTTGAGGGATGAAAAATACCCAGGTGCTCTACTTAAAACTAATGGACAGTGTCTCAAGGAAAAAAAAAGATGAGAAGAGTTTTGGATACCACACTATTAGAAAATGGTCCTCTTAATCTCTTTATCTTGTGATATCAATATGAGGCTGACAGAAATAGCCTGTTTCTGACAGAAGCAGTTGAATGAAGGTCTTTCCATTTCAGTAGACTGATTAGTCAGTCTCAGTATAATGTCTTTCCTCTAGGCTTTAGGATTAGCAACTGTTTCTGTGTGTCATGTACTCTTTTAAAAGGCTCAAAGTATGTGCTTTGAAAATGTGGTTACTGCTTTTTTAATCGAGTTAAGGGTTTCTTCTCTTCTCAAGTGACCCATTGGCCTTCTCAACGCAGTTCATTTTAGAACCTCTGACTTCACATATGGGTGCTCAAATCAAGTCAATACCTATCTTACATGTCATTATCAATTGAAAGAGATGATCTTTTGTGGTTGTGCAAATACCTAAAATAATGACAGAAAGCTCACACATCTCACTGCCTTTACTTATTGTGCAGCAAATAGAGGAAAATAAAGTACTTGACTTTCTCCATGTCTCAAAAGTGGAGCATCACACCAAAGGAAAAAGCCTCGATCTCACTGATTGCTTGCATTATTTATCAAATGAATCATTCAAGGTTCTGCTGCATCCATTCCAGTTAGATTTCTGTTTGAGGTTTATGTGTCTGACCAATATAGAAGCTATGTACGTTTACTCTAGGGAGTCACTTAGATGAATTCAGCTATACTGCAGACTCCTACCACCCCCACACTCCCAGCAAAGTCAGCTCCTGGAGGGGCCTGTGTAAATGATTGGTCTCTGTGGACGACAGCATCACAACAATTTGACCATATGAATTTAAAGAAGAGAAGGGGAAAGCCTCCTTTCACCTCCAACCAACCATCTCTCTTTTTTAAAAATCTTATCTCGCTTATTTTTTACCTTCTTACACTCATTTACCTACCCGTATTTGCAAACACACACTTTCAGTGATTGCCCACTAATATCTCACTTCATATAAGCACAATAGAAACACGCTTGTCGTGTCTCCATCAGTAATGGAGTTTCCCTTGTTCTTCTTGAAAATTCCAAAACTGCTAGCACAGAGGAAATGGAGCTCTATTCTTGGCATGTTCGCCAACTGACCTCTGCTCTCGTTTTGCAATCTTGGGCCACAAATGCCTCGTGGAGACATCCAGGGCTGCAGGAATTGTTATCAGCACAGAGATGGGTTATGTTTTGATCTGGAAGCGTCACTCAAGGCTTTCTGCTGTCTTATTTAATCCACCCTCCCTTTTCCCTCTTTTTACTGACAGTCTTCAAGACACGCAAATACACTGCATAGCTGCCTGCAGGGGACTGATGAAGAGAACAACAAAACTACTCTTACCCAAGTCTGTGTAATGTGATTTGCAGAACTGCTTTTGTCCGCCGAAGCACAGCTCAAACTTGGGCTCGTTGGCTCTGCGTAAGGTGTGTCCGTTCTCAAGGGCAGCAAAGGCGTCACAAGTGTAGCGGTACGTGATGAAGCCAAAATTGTCCCTGGTCAAGAATAGAATAGAATAGACACGTCAGAATGTTGCCATGGGGTAACAATGACTCAACGCAATGCTTTGTCTTCAATGACGATCATGCTATTTATATGCAAAAGAGAATCAATAAAGGTGTATCTTTGGGGCTCAGTGTAGAGGTAGATGAAATAGGAGATGCTGTGAGACTACAAATCTTTGTCACTTTCCCCAAAGTTCAACAGTTACAGCAGAAAAATTTTGTTCAACACAATCAAGAAATTAGGAATGAAGACGTGAACATCACCCAACTGCTCAACGGCTGGCTGCCATAAAGATGCAAACCCACATGCAGAGAAAATCCTTCGGCCTTACCCATCATCCCTCAAGTTCACTGCACATTCTTCAATTTCTCCAAAGACTTCAAAGCGGCGCTTCAACTCTGTCCGGGTGCAATCGGACCTCAGTCGCCCCACGTACACCACCCGTCTCTCCTCCTGCTCGTTAAGAGGAAAGACAGAGCCAGTGCAAAGAGATTAAAAGGGGAGGTTGTTTTTCTTTTACCCCCTTTCTTTCTTCACCAGGCTCTAACGAATTGGACTTGATCACTCCTGTGGATACCGCTGCCAACGTTGGGCCCCTGTTTTCGTCCCTCCTCTCTGTCTTTCTGTTTGTGTTCCTCTGTGATTCGTTCAGCTTCCCTCCACTTATCTGATGGAGTTGTAGTTTGGAAGTGCCTTCAATCTACCTTGACACTACAATTCCTCTTTTCCTCTGAAACTCATCAACCAGAGGCAGAGTGATTTTTATCAAATGATGCCATGTCTTAAGTTTGGGACTGCTTTTTCTTTTGTGAAGTTTAGGAATAATGCTGTGAGGTGATTCGGTTATACATCAAAAAAGTTTCTTTCTGTTTCTCTCTCTTTTAATCACAGCTTTTCAATCAAAATTCACAGAAAATGTGGTTGGTAAATTTGTACTCTTTTAATATTAAAGGAATATTCATAGACAGGAAGCATTAAAAGCAGCCGTATTGAGTCTCAAGACAGAAAAAAAACCTTGATGTCTAAGAACCGCAGAAGACTTGGAGGAATAATTTAAGAACAACCTGTGCTGGGCTTCAATTATTGCATTTAAGTAGATACATTACATCTGCTAAACATATAATACAGTTGAGTCCTAGGGCTATACTAAATCACTGCTGTTATATATTTATTCATCCATGTACTTGCTATTATTGGGCCAAATCCACTGAGGCTTTTAGTAATTCTGAATGGTGTCTTGAGAATAGAAGAAACATACATGTAAATCAGTTGCCTGGTGCTCAACTCAAAGTTCACCTTTGCACATTTGGCTTGTAGCTGAAAACAATACAAATTAACTACAGATTACTGTAAAGCTTTTTCCACCCTGTTTCATGCTTACACACTGTTTATGGCTAGAAAAAAGGTACTTGCTGAATTAGGTGTTTTGTTGCTGACATCTGATAAATAGGTGGTCTTTTCTTGATGGCACCCTGAGGGCTGCTTTTGTGTGTGTGAATGAGTGAAAGAATGAGGCAGAAACAGAGCGAGTGAGACGGACACAGACACTTTCGCATCCCTGGTCTCGCAAACCTCATTTGACAGCTTGAGCCGGACTGCTCATACTTGTTTGTCTTTCTGTCTCCAAAAATGCCTGCATGCCGAGCCACGTTTGCATTACTGCATCACTTAATGTGTGCTTTATCAACGGGTGGGAGCAGCGATGGAAACCTGAGTAATTTCCCACTGAGACAAGGAGAGTGGAGATAAGGGAGAAATGTAATATTCACTGAATCAGGGCGAATTTTGAAATGGATACAGAAAGAGGGAAAGATCTCAACAGAATCAAAGGCCATTTCCTTTGTTCCCTCTCTTTTTCTTGCTCTCTCAGTTTCTATTTCCAACAATTTTAACATTTTACCCCTGTGGTGTGATTAATAAGACTCGACAGCATTTCCAGATGACAGAGATGTTAAAAATACACAACCCCGAGATAAAGAGGAAGGGCCTGTTGCCTGAATCATTCAGGAACTCACTTTGTATGTATTCTTCGAGCAAAGAGACACTCTGGCACATGGCACAAGGCTGGAGGCTGTCTCATCTTAAGTAATCTGTGTGTGTCTGTGGGAGGTTTCAGTGGGTTGTGCCATATAGTGATTACAAGTGGTCTTTTATCAGCATTGATGCATGAAGATGAAGTCAGAAGAGACAGACTAAATGTGACTGTAGTTGCATCATTTAAACTCACTATTGCTTTTTGCTTTTGTCTCTCTCTTTGCTCAGCCCTTTCAAACTCCCGCTTCTCGTAATCCAGGCGGTACTCCTCCCTCTTCAGCCTCTCATGCTGGTACTCCTCATAGCTGTCATACCTGTAAAAGAGAAGACATGTATGAAATCAGTCACTGTCCTCCCCCCTAGCCCTTAAATGCACCTTTACTGTCAACATCTATGAAGAACAATTGCCAGAAACCACCAAGGACTAGTCCACTGATGGCTGAGAAGTTGGTTGCAAAGCAAAATAGATGGATGCCTTAATAAGATGTCTTTTCACCACTGCTATGATTGCAAAGCCTGCAGGATAGGCCCGCGGGAGTGCCGGCGAGCAGCGCGGTCGGGGAGCCAGGCAGCTGCAACTGTCAGCACAACTTCACATGTCATTACTTTCTGCTTAGTTAGGGCTTCATCAAGAAGGAAAGTGCTACTTTCTCCCCCCACCCCAGACTTGTACACGACGTGTCCGTTAAGTTTTCAACTGATGAGCGACTCTCTGGCTTGTCGGGTGTCATTAGGCACGTGGGCGCCAAATCAGCTCCGAGCACTGAGATGGTGTCAATCTGGGCCAGTACTTCCCTGCATAAGAAATAATCCCATCTGCAGTGGCTCATGGAAAGCTACAGACGCACCAAGTGGAATGAGTATCATTATCAAGTTTTATGTGTGATATGAATGTGCAGAAGTATAATTGGTAATTCTGTACCTTTGGTCTGTTTCAATATGATTAATTAAACACAATGTCTGTGAAAAGGAAATAACTGTTAATTTGCACATTTTCTGAGTGGACAGAGAGGAAAGATGTCCTATCCCATTTGTTCAGATCATCATGCGTCTTAAAAATAAAAATCTTAGGCAAATACATGGATTTAACATTTTACTTACCTGCAGCACTCAACTAAACAAAGGTTAATAATGCATAATAAATAAGGGCTGGTTAAATAATTAATTTAAAGCAATCACCTTGGCCTGCGGCTAAGAGGAGATCGAGACTGAGGGTGGGGGCTTTTGTGGGTTCTCGAGCGAAAAGCATTCAAGTCTGTGCTGTGACGAGACCTGAAGGGACAAACAAAAAAAGAAAAAAGGTACATACTTCAGCATAATGTTAGAATGCTGTTCATTTTTATAGGTGGGGGGAACGACATTAGATCATACATCTTCAAATGTTTTGGACACCTTCACTGATTTGGTAATGCCATGAGAACTGATCTGACTTTACTGATACACACACTATGCAATAAATTCAAAAATTCAAACCTTTAATCATCTAAATCATAGCTGTAATAAATTTGCATGTTTTATCTCTTCTTTTACACACCTGAGCAAATCTAATATCTATGTTCTATGAAGTGGTGGTCAATAGTTTAAACCCTGGTGGCCTGACTGCAGAGCTTGTACCCTGGCACTCCTTGAACCTTTGATGTTTAATTATTGAAGAGCTGGCTGTAGAAGAAGGAAGACCTGAATAATGGAAAGAGAGAAGTTTTGGAAGCTCAGTGAAGCAAAGTAATGTCAGTTTAGAAAGATGGAGGATCATATGCTGTGAAACTTAAAACAAGGAACCTTTCCAGAGTTATTGAGCTGAAATTCTGTTTTGCTTTTCTTGCATGACTCCCTTCATGGAAAATCTAAGTTTTAGAAACGCTTTTATATGTTGAATTTTGATCAAATGCTGTAAGAATATTAGTCTATAATTTGTGAGCAAGTTGTGAACAGAATAAAGCAATTCTGCTTGCTCTATGGAGTAACTGACCTTTCAGTAATCATGCAAACAAAGTGAATCACTCGAGTGGAGTACTACACTGTCAGGTGTTCAGTGAATCTCCACTAACACACTGAATTTATTATCATTTACAGCAACTAGTGTCTGCTTGTGTTATTTGACCAAAGAAACAAACATACATTAAAAAAAACAAAAAAAAAAAACAAATAATAGCTACTCCCTCATTCCGATCAAAGGGAAACATGGGAAATGTAGTTCTCACAGAGTGCTATGATGATAGAATTTCTTTTGAGAGGGGTCTGACGTTTACATTCCCACAGACTAAATTTACCTTTCATCTCTAGGGATGTAAAAGAGGAGAGTTTGCTACTCAATAAAAACAACAGCTGCCGCTTAAAACAGTATCCCCAGCATCAAACGTGATAAAATAAATAAATAACATAAAAACAGAAGCATTGCATGCAAGGGAGTGAGTACGGCAGGAGGGTTAGAGAGACTCAAATGAAGCTCCCTGCCTAGAGATGAAAACTCATCCTGTTTAAAAGTCCAGTGCCTCTGGCACCTTTCATGTTCTGTTAACTTTTTCTTTTTGTTCATCTTTTTGTTGGTTTAGGGAGACCATACCTTTGAGCGAATTCTTTTTTTTCCCATTGAATAAGATCTAAGTGTCACTAGCTGAAATGGATAATTTCAGTTAATAAAACAACTGCAGACAGTATAGCTGGAAATCCATTCTGGAAAAAAGGGAGTCAAAGATGCATGTTAAAAGTTTATGGACTCTTACCACTAGCTGTTAAGATGTGCTGTCTGACCATGTTATAAAACACTGGTGGGGTGTGTATGTGTTGAAACAGCTTAGATTTTCATACAAGACTGTGCAAAATGTTTGAAAGGTGTGAAGGGATCAGGATTTCTGATGCAATGCAATCACCCAGCGTTAGGTTTAGACAGATTGTAAATCCTGTTTAAGAGTCCTCAAGGTCTACCTTGTCTCGCACCAGCTTTGATGACTGATCATGTCACACTCCTAAAGTGGACCCCCTGCCAAGCTCTGTTTAACATATGTTTTTGGGCAGAAGCCAAGGCGCATGTATGTGTGTGTGGTTTTGGTTTCTTTATTTGTGGGCATTGCAAATATTAAAAGCAATGTAAGTTCTCCAGAAAGACAAAAATAAGATATTTACATGAGCGGGATGAAAAGAGATAACTTACCAGGAGGAAGGGCGTCTGTCAGGTGAGCTGGACAGAGAGCGCCTGCGGTATCGTGATGAAGAGCTACGGGAGCCAGAGTGGGAACGAGAACGGGAGCGAGACCCGCTGTTGATCCAGCAAAAATGTCTGCTAGGTGACAGGAGAAGGGACGAAGGTGGGGAGACAGAACCTCTTGAGGGGGAGCAGCTGGATGGTGGAGAACTGGAGGGAGAGCATGGAGAGCAGTCAAAGAGTAGGTCCAGAGGGGTGCCCTCCCATGGGTAGATGAAGCGACTCTCACGTCCATCCCCCAGCTCCAACTCCTCATGGAGGGGTAGAAACCCTGGGTGCAGGTAGCTGCAGCCAGACAGCCTCTGGGAGTAATTGTTATTCTTTTCCTCCTTGAGGAACTGATGAGCTGTTGCCTTGTTTGGTTTGCCGCTTGGTTCTCTGTCCTGGCCACCCTGGGTATAGAGGGCTTTTAGTGGGTGACCAAAGTGCTTATTGAGTTCTGCTCTAATTTCCTGGTCGCACAGGGGCTTCCGGCTGATGGCTGAAATTTGTTGGTCCCTAACAGTAGTAACCCCTTGTGCGGGGGTCTGAGTGGTTTGTGTAAGGGTCTGCTGTCCTAAGCCGCTGACATGGCTCATTTCTTTGTTAACAGAGACTAAATTCTCCTGCTTAGCCAAAGGGTCAGGTGAAGGTGATAATGGAGAAGATGATGAAGATGATTTTGACATGGCTGAGTCCTTACAATCAACATGCCCATTCTTCACTTTGCCAGCACTTGGTAAGGGAGCAGCAGCTGCACCAGGAGTGAATGTCATTTCCACAACTGTAGTCACGGTGGCTGTGCCCCCATCTTTCTTAGTACAAGCTGATGCCTGGCAATAGTCATGGTCGCTGTGGCCACGGGAAGTGGCCCTTTTATTATTGCCAGTGTTGCAATGCTCCTCAAGGCAGCTCCCCACTGTATGTTGAGTGACGGCATAAGGGAGGTTACTGGACGCTTTGCTCAGCTGTGCATAAAGCTCAGTCTGTTCAGGACCCTTCCTAGTGGGGCCCACGGCTGAGGCACCTGGGGCCGGGGCCAGGGTCAGAGCTCCGGCGCCCAACTCACTCAGCCTGGCTCTTTTGCATGTCAAGGCTGAGGAGGAACATGAGGACAACTTGGATTTGAGAGATGCTTTGAACGGATTCTCTTGACTGGCTTTGTGTGGGGGCGTTGTAGGTGGTGTCAGACCTGCATGGGGAGGAAGAGATAGAGGTTGTATGAGAGCTGTAAAATGAAAATAGAATCATAATGCAGCCCACCCCAAGCATCCCCTTTTTCCCTCTCCCCTTAGTCATCTATAAACCCTCAGGTCAGTTTATGGACAGCGGACGCAGATACATGCCTGATTAAAATATTCACTTTCACTTGGCCTAATCCTATTTTATTGCAATCTTGACAGATTAATGTAATGCTTGGTGTAACTTAATATAGCTGTGCTGTAATATGGATGACTTGCCATTCTCCTCCTCTCTGACCTTGAAAAGATCCATTTTAAAGGGAAAAAAACAACACTGAACCCTACAGGGTATGACGATAATAAATTTAATAGCAAAAAAATAAATAAAAAATAAGTAAATGTATTATATCTCTGCCCTTCTTACACAGATACCTGTCCAGGGTATGGGGTAGGTTTAGAAGCCATTTTCAGAGACCTAAAAGTGCAATAACTAACATCCAGTTGTTCATGTTTTAAGATTATGGACAAATATGTATTTTCTGTGCAACTCTGTCAGAAGACAACAAATGTCATTACTTCTTTATGTTAATTTTGGCATGCCTGGTGATGTTACCGTGGCAAGATGTCGGGTATGTCAAGGAAGCATAGGAAGAACTGGTGATTGGGTTGACATTCTTCTCAGATGGCATGTCCCTATTGCTTGTGCCCCCCATCCCTCCATCTCCTCCCTTTACTCCTACAGATTTATAACCAGACAGATGGCAGTTATATGGGAAGTCCTGAGATGAGCCCACTTTATAGCATTGTTAATGCACTCACACAAACAGCCACCACCATTACTCTCATTCTTTCTTCTCTCCGCTTCTTCGGTCTCCATCTTTTTTTAGTTTAGCCTTGTGTTCTGCTCCTTTCTTTCTTTCTTTGTCTGCTATCTCCCCTGGATCAATCTCCATTCCCCCTTTCTGTCACTCTTCATCTTTTCCTGTTTCTTTCTCACACAGAACAAATGTGCCCACACACGGAGGAACGCTTGTCACTAACAGTCTCTCACTGGAGTCAAGCTCAGACACTTTGAAACACCTACGCTCTCCCCTCTTCTTTGCCACTCTTATAATGCACATCATTCTTCCCTTGCCAGCGAATTGCACCAAATGACAGCTATTAGTATCAAATCCTGTGTTGGAATATGCACCAGAGAGACAGCTTGGCAACGAGAATGTGGGAGCCTGACATATAAACGTGTGTTTCTGAAATAATCTGCTTGTTTTGGGTCTAAGGGTCATTAATAAACCTATTATCCAG